>JAQQSV010021478.1:0-10777 GCA_028646515.1 Pseudochirops corinnae | reverse complement strand
TACACTGGGATGGCTGTTTTGGGGCGGTGGGTCGTGGAAAGACGGGGAGAAAATTCGTAACTCAAAATTTCGTGGAAATGAATGATGTAAACTAAAATAAAAGAAAAAAAAAGATAGCACATGGCATTTCCCTCAAATGGTGGACTATTGGCTTCATGACAATTCAGACACTTATACTGATGGGGTCATGGGACCTTAATCTCTAAAAGGAAAAGACCCTGTCTTTCAAAGCAACCCAGTCACTGAATTTTCCCATATATTTCAGCAGCCCAGATCACTGATGCCTCCTTCCAAGCCATGTGGCTCACCCCAGGCTACACTTGATTACTTAATTAGCTTACTTGATACACCTTAATACCATCTAGACCCTTTCTCTGTTCCCTCTAGACCACCCTAGGCTACTTGCCACTTCCTCATCCCATCCAAATTTTTTCAGTCTTATTCTGTATAAAAGTACCAGTCTTTCCCCCATTAAATTGTGCAAATTCTTAGAATCTCACCTGCTTGCATTTGTATCACAAATACAGCAGGTTTACTAGAAATTTCGCCTGCCCATCTGGTATATAATAAAACCTCACTACTTTGACTGGAAGGCTTGAGTGGTCAAATTCTTTCAAGGCAGACCCACCCTGTATCCTTGCATTTTGGTGTTCCCAGCAACCCAACAACACCTGAAATAAAATCTCAGAATAATATCAAATTATAGTCCCAAGATATATTCCTTCAAATAGCAACATTTCACTAATCACAGTATAGGGTTAAATGGAGTTTTAAGGGAAGATTAGTACCTCTGGTGTGAGAGATGGTGACAGTGACAAGGAGACTTGTGGCAGTGACTATGTTGACAATAACAAGTTTACACAGTGACATGGTGACTGGCAATAGTGACAGTGGAAAATGAGAAAGTGACAGAGGAATATAGTGACAAAGTGACATGGGGACAAGATGACATGGTGACCTGACATGTGGCAGTGACCATGGTTACTATGACTAAGTGACATGGGGACAATATCACAAGGAAATGATGGTGGAAAAGTATCACCATTGTGACAGTGACAAGGTGAAATAGCAACAGTGACAGAAGGGTATGATGATGTGGTAATGTGACATGGCACAGTGACATGGAAATGGTGACAGTAGCAACATCACATTGTGACAGTGACAAAGTGAAATAGGGACATGGAAATGTTTTCATAAGGACACATTTATGATGACAAGGTATCACTAACCATGGTGACAGTGACCAGATGATATGACAATGATTACGTGACAGATGGACACGATGACAATGACAAAGTGATACAGTGACAAAATGACTGAGAGCCATAATGAGATGGTGACAGTGACAAGGTGACACTGTGGTAGTAACCACAATTACAGTAACATAGTTATATTGTGACAGGATGATGGTGACATGGTGACACAGTGATAAGGACTTGGAGAAAGTGGTAATGTAACACAATGACAGTGATTAGGAAAAGGCCTGAAGGTGACAGGTGTCAGCATGATGACAATGACAAAGAGACATAGTGTCGGTAACTATGAGATAGTGAAATAGTGACAGTGGCAAGGTAACACAGTGATAGTGACATATTGATAGTGATACAGTAGATACTACCTAAGAGTTATTAGCCTTATAATTGTAACTATTGATTAGTATCATTAAATTGACTCTCACTATTATCATCAATCCAGGAGTCCAATTTTAAGAGCCAAGGAGTCTAAATCCAAGAGGTAACGAATCAAAATTTAGGAGCAAAAAACCAGGAATTAAGATCTAGAACTGGGACTTAAAATTTAGCAGTCTAAGTCTGGATGTCAAATTTTAGGAGTCAACATGTCTGAGTGTCAAAATTCAGGAGTAGAATCTGGGATCCAAACCAGAAGTCAAGATTCAGGAGTCAAAATCTAGCACAGGGAGTCAAAATTCAAGAGTCCAATTTCAGGAGTCCAGATTCAAAAGTTAAAATTCATGGGTCAAAATTCAGTACTAGGAATCCAAACGTGTGTAAAAATTCAGGACTGGACATCAAAATCTGAAAATTAAAATTGGGCAGTCAAAATTCAGAGTTGAGTTCCCTAGTAGAAGCAGGGGCTGTGGAGGGCTTAAAGCTTAGTCAAACAAGGAAGATGCCAAGGTCATCTGCTGCATCCTGCGCTGTCAGCAATTGTATTGACTTTTGTCCTGCCACTGGGCTCTGATGATTCTGGAAAAGAGACTGAGGTCAAACTACATCCTTCAACTCTGCCTTATTTAAATCTAATTTATGTGCAAGTCAAAAGATATCACCTACACCATTTTACCATTTTTTTTTAGCTACCTTGAAATCTTGTGGCAATGGGAAAGGGATGAAGCAGCAGTTGTGTTTACACTGGGTCTCACAACCTTCTCACAAGCCAACTCAGGCCACAGGTTAGTCTTCTCACTGCACTGTAGCAGTAGTGGCATTCAGCAGCCCCTAGGTGACTGAACAGCCTTTCTAAAGGATTGCAATGCTTACCTCTTGGCATGAGGAAGGAGATAGAAAAGGTGCTCTAAAAACTGTCTGCTTCACCTAACCTAACTCTGGCTTTCTTACCATGGCAGGAGGGGATCCTACCCTACAGCTGAAACACACACGCACACACACATACACACACACACTGTACAAAAACATTTGCAAAGATGATTCCACTCACCATTGGCACATGGAATCCTTGCATGCCAATGGCCAATACAAAATTTAGTGGACTGAAAGATGAATAATTCTTATTGCGAGTGAATTTAGCAGATATTGCATCCAAATAGCAACCCTGAATGAAACAAGGCTGGCAAATGAAGACCAGCTTCCCAAAGTAAGAACTGGATATATGTTTTTTGGGAATAGCCACAGTAATGGGGAGTGGCTGTGAAGCTGGTGTAGTTTTCTTCACAATCAAATTTAATGTAGTCATCAAGCCTGTATCCTCCTAAAAGGAGTGAACAAAAGACTCATAACAATGTTATTGCCACTTTCAGAAAAGTGCCATTCCACTATCATAGTATGTATGCTTCTGCCATCACAAACCTTGATGGGATCAAATAAAAATTTTATGAAGACCTAGAATGACTCATCATCAGTGGGCCAAAAGAGAACAAGCTTGCAATTCTGGGTTATTTTAATGCCAGAGTAGGCACAGATTCTCAGACATGGCAGGGAGTCCTTGGAAGGAATGGAGTTAGAAATAGCAGTAGCAATGGTCACTTACTACTGAAGACTTGTGTATCTCATGAACTGCTCATCACCAGCACTGTCTTCCATTTACCTAAATGTAATAAAGTGGATTCACCCACACAGCAAACAATGGCAATTTAGTAGACTATGTCATTTTAAGAAGAAGAGACAGACATGATGTGAGAGTATGAAAGTGATTTTTAGTACACAGTGATGGACCAATCACAGACTAATCCTCTCCAAGCAAAGCATTCACATTCAACAAAAGCAGTGGTCTCAAGGCAAGATGACTAGAGAAGACTTAATATCAACAGATAAGAGCCCTTCTTCTAGCATAAACAGTTTGTTGACAACTTGGAGGGAAAGCTGAGCTAATACATGGTTAGCAACATGTAATGGTAATGGGAATTTGAAGACCTTCCCTTCCCCTTAATACGCCAAATGTAATCACATGGATTTCATGTGGGGAGGAGCTTGCTGAAAGGGTGGAACAGGGAGGATGGAGCAGGAAGGAGCAGGAGGGAGCCAGAACAGAGCTGGGAGCAAGCAGCGTGGAGGCAAAGCAGTTAGAATGAATGAGAGAGGGACATTTTTTGTCTTGAAGTCTGTTTTATCTTGAAGGCCTGAGGTAGGAAAGGCTTGGGAATGTCGGTGCTTACTGCATTGGTTATATGTATCAACTTCTTTGTTGCTACAATGGATTTGGCTTCCTGGTTCTGGGATTAGACTGTCTGGTGTTTGGATAAACGTTTGGGTTCTTTCTTCCAAATGGAGAGTCTGTTACATTTTATGATTCACAATTACACCAGTATACTCATAGCTGCCGTGGGTGCCATGAATATTGCACTGGCGTTATACAACAGCGGAGCAAAGCAGGAATGGACAGTTTTCAGAGATTTGCACTGTATTTACTCATCTGGGCCAGAACATTTGCAATATCAGCACTGGTTTGATGAAGATGATGGGGCAATTCAGAAGCTGCTAAATGAAAAAATGAGAATCTCACAGAGTTTACCAGCAGGATAGTTCATTCATCTCTAAGAAGGCAGTGTTCATCTCCATCAGAAGTAAAGTGTTTGGAATACAATTATGCAATAAGAAATGATGGACAGGCAGATTTCAGAAACACCTGGAAAGATTTGTACGAACTAATGCAAAGTGGAATAAGCAGAATCAGGAAAGCATCATACAGTATCATCAACATTGTGTGATGATCAACTGTGAATGATTCAGCTCTTCTCAGCAACACAATGATCCAAGACAAGTACAAAAGACTCACAAAAGAAAGCACTGTCTACATCCACATAAAGAACTGATGGACTCTGAATGCAGACTGAAGCATATTTTTTTTACTTTATTCTTTTTCATGTTTTTTTCCCATTTGATCTATTTCTTCTTTCCCAACTGTGACTAATATGGAAATAAGTTTTACATGATAGCACATGTATAACCTATATCAAATTGCCTACCATTTTTAGAAAAGGGGAGGGGAAGAAGGGAAGGAGAAAAATTGGAACTCAAAATTTTGTAAAAATAAAAACAAAAAAATTGTCATGACACATAATTGGGAAAAAAATAAAATACTATTAAAAAAAGAAGTAAAGTGTAAATGAAGTTTAGAGAGATGCAGATTCTTGGTTCAGTAAGAAGGTAGATGAAATTCAGTTTTATGCTGATAGTAACAATCCAGAGTCTTTTTTATGATGTCCTGAAGGCTATTTATGGGCCACAGTGCTATTGTGCATCTCAACTACTCATCACTAATAGAGTTGCATTGATTAGTGATAAGAACATGAGCCTAGAGAGATGGCCTGAACACTTCTATAGTATTCTCAGCAGAGCATCATCAACCAACGTTGAAGCTATTGGCCATATATCTCAGGTTGAAGTAAATTTCTCTCTAGCCAAACTTTCCACTGAGGAAGAGGTTTTGAATGCCATTAGGCTCCTCTCAAGTGGCAAATCAACTGATATTGATTCTATTCCAACTGAGCTTTACAAGGCAGAGGACACATTGCTCTTACAACAGCTAACTGAGAATTTCCGGGTTATAAGGCAAGAGGAGGTTATCCTCCAGGAGTTCAAAGATACCTCCATTGTCCATCTATATAAAGGAAAAGAGAATAGGTTGTCCTGTGAAAATTACAGGGCTGGGGGTTCTCTCTTAGTTATTGCCAGCAAAAGTCTTGCCAGAGTTCTCCTTAATAGGCTGATCCTTCATCTGGGAGATGGTTATCTACCCAAGAGCCAATGTGGCTTCAAAAAGAGCTGAGGAAGTCAACATGGTGTTTTCTTCCTGACAACTCCAGAAGAAATGCCACGAGCAGAAGGTCTGTACACAACTTACATTAATCTGATCAAGGCCTTTGATACTACTGTCAGTAATGAAGTATTGTGGAAGATCGTGGCAAAATTTGGTTGTCTAGAGAAGTTAGTCCATCAGTATTGTATACCTATTCTATGACAACATGCTTGCATGGGTTCTGGATAATGGACAATGTTCTTGTGTTTTCCCTGTCAACCAATGGAGTGAAGTTGAGCTGTTTGCTTATTCCCATGTTTTTTGGCATAATATTTTCAGCAATGCTGTCAGATGCCTTCAATGAGGATGAAAAGGGCATAAGGGAAGCTACCATGTTAATGGTGAAATAACTTGAAAAGGCTATAAGCCAAGACTCAAGGGGAGGGAGAGTTGGTGCATGACTTTTTGTTCACAGATGATTATACATTCAATGCAGCCTCTGAAGCTGCAACAGAGTATGGATCAGTTCTGTGCTGCATGTGCTAATTTTGGCCAGACAAATTAGCACCAAGAAAACCGAGGTTCTCCACCAGTCACACCATCCATATGTCAAAACATCAGTTACAACAAATGGAGAAATTTTTAATGTTGTGGATAAGTTCACTTATCTCATTAGTATGCTTTCCATAGATGGATAACATTAACACACACAATGTCCCAGAACTAGCTTAGTGTTTGGGAGACTCAGAAGGAACGTGTAGAAGAGAAGAGGTATTAGGCTGCCTACCAAACTGAAGGTCTAAAGAGCCATTGTGCTGACTTCATTGTTGTATGCCTGTGAAACTTGAACAGTATACCAACACCCGGCCAGAACACTGAATCACTTCCATTTGATTGTCTTAGGAAGATTCTGAAGATCACCTGGTAAGATAAAGTACCAGACACTGAGGTCCTTTCTGAAGTCCCACGCATTCAAACTATATTGCAGAGAGTGCAGCTCCAATGGACTGGCCATGGTGTTTGAATCTCAAGTGCACATTTGCCTAAAATACTATTTTTTTCCCCAAAGTTTTACTTTAGACTCAAACCCTAGAACACAAATACAGAATAGAGAAAAGAAACAAAAACATATTATAAACTTAAATATTGGAACTTAAGTACAAAGTTAGAAAGAAAAAAAGCATGTCATGTTCATAGCAGAACATGAGAGGATTCAAAATCTTTAACAATAAATTTTCATTTCAAGAAAGCTTGTATGATAAATAATACTCATTGGGTTGAGAATTGTCCACCTTTTCTTTGCTTCCTAGTGAGTTTTCTTTTGTTCTCTAGTGTGCACTTTTTTCCTTTGTTCTTTTTTTCCTTCCCACCCATAACTCCCCCCAAGGCCACAATAAAGTTTAGATGTTTCTCTATAGCTATAAATATATACACACCCTTCCCCCCCGCCAAAGACTATTTTATGGAGAACTCACACAAGGTAAGTGCTCACTTGATGGTCAGAAGAAGCAATACAAGGACACTCTCAAGGTTTCTCTGAAGAACTTCAGAATTGTTTGTGAGACATGGGAGACACTGGCACAGGACCACCCAGCATGGCATGCTTGCATCAGAGAAGGTGCTGTGCTCTCTAAGCAAAGCAGAATTGAAATATCTCAAAAGAAATGTGAAAGAAAAAAAAAAGAAAACTATCCAGAAATTCAGAAAATAGAAAATAAAGTACAATTAGAAAGAATCCATAGATTGTCTCCAGAAAAATAAAAGCAAAAAATAAAAACCTATACTCCAAACTTCAATAAATATAGTGGTTAAATGTAAAAAACAAAATGTTAGAGAAACAAATCTAGAGACATCTACATTCCAAATGTTCATATGGACTATTTGCGTTCAACCTGAGGTAGAGCCTTCTCAGATTGTGTGGGTGATGTCATTCTGCTCCTCTTTGATTATGAAGGACAACAACCACCAGGGCCAGGATGTTATTAGTTTGTTCATGTTCTAGGAATAGGTAACAATGGGCACATGTAAAGACATTCCATTCATCCTATATCCAGAAATTAAGAACAATCACATTCTGGAGTTTCACACACACAGTGAATATATGATAGCTGGCTCAAAACCCCCAGAAAATTTGTATTTTAAGTCTTCAGACTAAGATTTATCCACATTACCTATTGACCCCTAGAGCAAAAGAAAGCCTTTGAATCCAAAGTCTATTGTTATTAAGTTGGTTCAAAGATGTAACTTCTCTACATGCTATTTATTAACAGACACAATTTCATAATTTTCGTAAGTGATAGCCAAATAATATTAAATGAAACTCAGTTTTTACTATGAGAAAACTTTTAAGTTCTCTTACTCTGACTGGTAGTGGTCCTAGTTTCTCAAACTTCAACACATAGTCAGCAGGACTGATAAGATCTTATGACTCAGCCCAAGTAGAGAGTGTCAATGAATCTCCCAGATAAGGATTATTTAATGAGGTCTGTGCTACTTTTTTTCTCAACAGTTGCCAAATTTAAAGCCAAATTCAGATGTCCTGGAGGCTGAGCTTTGGGTAATGGCAAACAAACATTCACTTTCAAAAGATTTTGAGTTCTAAATTTTTTCCCATCCCTTTCCTCCCCCATTCCCAGATGGCATGTGATCTGATAGAGGGTATACATGTACCATCATAGTAAACATATTTTCCACATTAAACAAGTTATAAAACAATTAAAACAAAAGAGAAAAACCATGAGAAAGAAAAAAAAAAAGAGAAAATAGTATGCTTTGATATACATTCAGACTCCATAGCTCTTTCTTTGGATGTGGATAGCATTTTCCTTCATGATTCTTTTGATTTTCCATCATGATTTGTCTTAGATCAGGGGTGTTGAACCTGCAACTTCAAGGTCACACGTGGCCCTCTAGGTCCTCAAGTGCAGCCCTCTGACTGAATCCAAACTTCACAGAACAAATTCCCTTAATAAAAGGATTTGTTCTGTAAAACTTGTACTCAGTCAAAAGGACCTAAAAGGCCACAGGTTCCCCACCCCTGTCTTAGATCATTGCTTTGCTGAGAAGAGCTTAGTCTATCATCACACAATGTTGCTGTTACTGTGTATAATATTCTCCTGGTTCTGCTCATTTTATTCAACATCAGTTCATGTAAGTCTTTCCAGGTTTTTCTGAAATCCATGGTAAACATTTTTTTTTTTGCTTTTTGGAGGGCAATTGGAGTTAAATGACTTGCCCAAAGTCACAGGGCTGGTATTTTAAGCGTCTGAGGTCGAATTTGAACTCAGGTCCTCCTGACTCCAGGGCCGGTACTCTATTCACTACACCACCTAGCTGCCCCATGGCAAACATATCTTAAAGAAAACTAATTATTTAGAAGACTTTAAGACTGAACTGAGCCTCTAGGACCCTAAGCTCCAGTTTTGAGCCATAGCTTTTAATTATTTCCTGCCTATCCTGTATCTATATAGCTCGCTTTGTATGTATTTGTTTGCATGTTGTCTCTCCCATTAGATTGTAAGTTCTTGGAGATCAGGGACTGTCTTTTGCCTCTTTTTGTATCTCCAGTGTTTAGTACAATGTCTGGTACACAGTAGTCACTTAATAAATTTATTGAATTGAATTTATACGTTATGAACTATGGGGCAAAACTCAGCACTATGTGAAACTGAAAAGACATGGTCCTCACCCTCAGAGTACTCACAATCTAGTAGGAAAAAGGAGAATAGTTTTCACCACACCTTATGGTAGTCTCTTTCCACCAAAAATAGAGCATCTGAAAAAAAAACCCAACTTGATTTATTGCTAAGTTTCATCTTTCAGAAGACTGAGAAAATGAAACCAGAAACTACTTATCTGGACCTAATTTTGACCAACAAAGCATAACTGGCTGATAAAAGAAAGTGACAAAAACTTTGAAAGAAAATTATGTCATACTGGAGTTTTTGAGAGCTATTTAGGGGAATCCTGGTCATACGGTAAAGTGGAATCTAGATGTTAGGAAAATGGCTTCCACAAAGTTCAGAGAAAATATCACTGTGCTCTCACATCCTAAAAGAGGCATTCTGGCACAGTGGATGGGGAGCTGGCCCCAGAGTCTTGGTTTCAACTCTTACCCAACATGTGGGATCGCTTGACCTCTTAGTGGCCTAGGCAATTCTCTATTTAACGCTATAAATGTCAGAGAAGGTGCTGATTTGCTTTGGTGGAGGCAGGGTGCTTCACCTAGGAATTTCCTATATCATTAAAATTGCAGATCAAGTTCCAATCCTTTATAGCTTGAGAATCTAAAAGAGGAGACAGTTCCAGAAGAATGAGAATTTTCCAAGAACAAAATTAGGACGATAGTTAAATTATACCTGTGAGTATCTAGGTAGCAAGGTGGCACAGTGGATAGAGTGCTGGGCCTGACACTTACTAACTGGGTGAGCCTGGGCAAGTCATTTTAACTCTGCCCCAATTTTCTTATCTGCAAAATAGGGACAAAGTAGGACAACTACCCTTCAGAGTTGTTGTGAGGAACATAGATAATAACTGTAAAGCAATTGGCACAGTGCCTAGCACATAGTAAACACTATGTAAATGTTAGTTATTGTTATCATTACTAGTTAGGAGCAAGGAAAGTATTTAAAGCTACTGATGTGGCTATATGCAGAGATCTCTAAAAAGCCCAGCTTTTAAAACATTTATAAATAATTTGTTATGAAAAATTTTAATAACAAAACCCAATTAAATTTGCAGTCAAATCAAAATACAATCAACAAATAAAAAATCAATTTAACATGGCAACCCATAGAAACAAGGAAAAACAGAAAATAAAGCACGCATTAAGAGATATTTACACATAAAAACAAACGACATGAAATATGTATAAAATATATTTATGACAGTTTATTACTCATTCCCTTTCTGTTCTTTACTTGTTTATTGGTATGTTCGTATTTGTGCGTATATTTTTTATATAGTTATGATCCCTAATAATTGTGTTCTTCTTTCATTGCTTTACATCATTTCACAGATATCTTTCAATCAATCAACATTTACTGAGCTCCTACTTGTTCTGGGTACTGTGGGTAGATACAAAGGCAAAAAGAAAGTTTTTGCTTCCTAGGCACATACATTCTATTGAAGGAAGTGACTTGTATGCATGTGTGTGTACAATATAGACAAGGTAATAGGAATATGTGCACTAATAGTTGGGAAAGAGGGATCAAGAGAGACCTCATGTAGAAGGCACCATTTAAGCTTTTTTTTAAAAAAAAAAACTTTTATTTATTTTAGTTTACATCATTCATTTCCACGAGATTTTGAGTTACAAATTTTCTCCCCATCTTTCCCCTAC
>JAQQSV010021477.1:0-10777 GCA_028646515.1 Pseudochirops corinnae | reverse complement strand
AATATATACATCTTTTGTATAAATATTGGATATATAACTATATTTTAAAACATAAATACCTAATTGAATTAAGCTTTACACTGTTCAAAATGAGTTGTGGTAAATTCAATACTAATTTTTAAAAACCACTTAAAATTTTTAAATCACCTGAAAAGTTGAACCAGAAAGGTTCAGACTGCTTTGCCCTATGTCATCACCTGGCTGGTGCTTATCTTCATGTTACAATCATTCTTCAAATTGTTACTGGATGGTGGCCATGGATTTTGTTGTACCAGTCTTTAGGAAGTTACTGAATTATTCTTCCTAAACTTGTGCAAGCTGTAAAATGGGTGTTTCCCAAAAAGGATTCAGCATGACTCCTTCTCTCTCTAGGGATTGTGAAGAATAGAGCTCAGGTGTGAATTACAGGCCACACCTGGTATCTGACTCGACTGGTCCTAAACTGGAGCTCTCTCAGTTTTAATGACCAAGCCTGTAACAAACAGAAACTTTCTGACTAGTAGCATTGTCTTCATTTGCAAACAAATCCATGTGAAAGAAAGGACATTCTATGAGAGGTGCAGAAATGAACAAGTTTTTGTTATTGGTGATGTTATAAGTATAAAAATATTAAGAAATGTGTATCCTCTTCCTCTTCCTCCTTCTATCTCGCTCATTTCCATATCCAAGCCCGCATAATAACTCTCTCATCCTTACTGCTCTAGGCCAGGCCCTTATCACCTCTCACCTGAACTACTAAAATAGCCTAACTGGTTCCCTTCTTCAAACCTCTCCTCTCTCCAATCCATCCTCCACACAGCTGCTAAAGTGTAGCTCCCCTGCTCAAAATACTCTAATGGCTCTCCAGCACTTCTAGGATAAAAGGCAAATTCCTTTCTTTAGTATTTCAAGTCCTTCCTAATGTGGCTCTAATCTGTCCTTCTAACTGCATTATACGTTACTTCCCTTTCTGTACTCTTATGTTCTAGCCACACCCTGGTCTACTGAGTATTCCTTTTACCCTGGATGGCATTACCCCCATTACTGGAATGATCTCCCTCTGTATCTCTGCCTCTCAGAATCCCTAGCTCCAGAATTGTCAATTATTTGCAACTAACCATATGAAAGAAAATTCTAAATCACTAATAACAAGAGAAATGCAAATTAAAATAAACCTCATGTTTCATACCCTAAGATGACACGAGATGGAAACAGTCAACGTTGAAGATAGGCCCCCTGGTGCATTGTTAGTGGAACTGTGAATTACGATAACCACTTCGGAAAGCAATTTTGCATTATGCAAATAAGGTAATTAAAATGTTCATACCTACTGACCCAGAGATTCTACTGTTAGGCTTATATCCTAAGGAGGCCATTGATAAGAAGAAAGTACCCTTAACAAGATATTTATAGTGGAACCCCTAGCTTCTTTCAAAGCTCAGCTCAACTGCCATCTCCTCCATGAAACCTTTCCTGATCCTTCCATCTGTTCATCCTTCCCTCACCCCTACTACCATTACTTTGTATATATTTTTAGTTTACTTATATAGTTACCTGTTATTTCCAAGGGGAAAGTACAAGCTCAAGAGCATAGATTATTTTGGTTTTATCTTTGTATTCCCAGAACCCAATACAGTGCCTGGTACTTATTGCTTACTAAGTATGTATTCCTTTCTTCCTTCCTATACACAGTTTTGTTTTTGTCGTTTGATAAAATTCTTTTCTTTTTTTAATCAATGGGTGTTGGTTTGCATATGCCTATTTAGAATTGAAAATAATGAACTAAATGCCATGGGTTTTACTATAACAAAAAAGTATTATTCTCTAGTACGAGTTGGACTGGTGGCTGCTGAGGTTACTTCCAACTATAACTTCTCCAAGAGTCCCCTAAAATTTCCCCCATCCCCTAAATAGAGTTGCCCTTCATATAAAACGTTAGCACTGTGGGAAGGAAGAACAGTGGAAGAAGGGAGTGGGGGGAACAAGGGCACAGGTGTGGCCATTCATGCAGAGAGAACAAGTCTGGCTTCAGGCAGGCTGTTTGCAGCCAGTGCATTTAATCAGGAGAGGTAATGAATTTGAGGGAGAGTGGCCCTGCATAAGATTCTGCTGATACAAAGAGTTACAGAAAGTGGAGGAAGGGAGAAGAAAACAGTGGAGCACAGGTAGGAGCAGTAGGACTGAGTCCCCCAAGTGTCTGCTCTTCTCCGTACTCCTCAGTAAGCTCTATGTTCCACCTGAGGTACTTCTTCTGTGAGAGGCTGAGCTCCTGGAAACCAAGAGGGTGCTCATTAGTTGAGGCTGAACAAGTTATAGTTTATGAAGACCATGGGCTATTCTTATGCAGTGAAAAATGACGAAAAGGGGAGTTTCAGAGAAACCTGGGAAGACTTGTGTGAACTGATACGGAGTGAAGTGAAGACTTGTGTGAACTGATACGGAGTGAAGTGAACACAGCTAGTTCAGGTCTTCATCACATTTACCTATACTTTTTACACTTCTAATTATTTTTTCTGCTTTACAAAGATCTCTTTCCTCTACAAAGCTGCCAAATTAATATTCATTAGACACAAGCCTGACCATGGCATTCTCCTGATCAAAAGTTTCCAATGGCTCTAGAATATTGACTCTGGAATAAAATATATTATGTAATTTATATATATGTACTATTATTAATATATAAAAATGTATAAATAAAATATATGTAATATCCCATCACATATACAAATGTATATACACATTGTATGCACATGTGTATGTATATATATGTGTGTGTGTATACTTACACACATATACATATATATGTATGTGCATGCATGTGTGTAAATTCTTGGCTGGACTTTCATCCAAAATGGGAATACAACTAAAAAATTTAGTCATTTATTTTATCTACCTCACAGGGTACTTGTGTGATCTTTCCTAAAACTTTCAGTGACAACTTAACAAATCATCTTAATTTATTTTACTGCCTCCTAGGAAGTCCTTACATTTAAACCACAACCTACCTTCCTGTGTCTCACATACATTGGTCCTATGGTTCTAGTTCTATCATCCTAGAGGAGCAGTTTTAATCCTTCTATGTGACTGTTCTGTAGTCTGGCTCTGGTCTTCCTTTCCAAGCTCAGTTCATATTATTTCCCTTCACAAACTCTATGTTCTACCCTACCTACCTATGAATATTTCCCACTCTATTCTAAAGCACTTCCTCTACCACTACATCTTAGAATCCTTGGCTTCCTTCAAGGCTTAGCTTAGGTGCCATCTCCATCATAAAAACCTTTTTTGATAGCCTTTGTTTCTAAATACTTTCTCCTTCTTGAAATTATCTGAGTACATATTCTAACCCTCTTACAGAATGTAAGCTCATTGACGGCAGGGACCGTTTTGTTTTTGTATCCATCCCTCTACGATAACATTCCAGAGAAAGCGCTGACCCGCTTTAGTAGAGGAAGGCTCCTCATCCTAACTCAGAGCACAGTGCCTTATGCATAATTGGTACTTAATAAATGTTTATTGTACTGAATTATCAACATAGATGGTACATACTCAGAAATATCATTAAGTACAAGAAAGGTTTGAATATATTAATTAACGTTGGAGCCATACAAACCTAAAGAAAATTAAGAAGTCTTGAATTTATGCCTCCTCTTCTGAGGCTGAGATCACAATGGATGACCATGCCCTTACCATGGTACATATTCCTTTAGTTTCTGTCAGAGATAGGAAATGTAACAGACAGACCCCAGGGGAAAAATCTCATGCTTTTATATTCTATTAGATGACATAATATCTGTAAAGCACTTAGCACAGGGCCTGATACACAGTAGGCACTTAATAAACAATGGTTCCCTTCCCTTTGTCTCATGAGCTCATTCACCATCTCTGGCCCATTTGCCAGAGAAGAGAAAAAAGCTTTGTGAAGATATTGGTAGACTATGTGCTCATTGAAGAAGTGAACCTTATATGGGCACATCAAGTATTAGTAAGAACTGGCTTTCAGTTTCCCCATATCATCATCATGATAATGAAAAGAATACCTTGGGCATGAAAAAGTCAGTGCTCGAAGAAGGAAAGAAAAGGACCAAGATGGGGAGAGTCACCTTTCTAGCCCCAACTATCCTGACTCTTCTTACCACTTCTCCATCCCTGCCCACTCACCATGACTAATCTCTAATTACCGTTTGAATCAATGAGGACAGAACAGAAGAGAGTGTGGGAGAGGATAACAAAGATAACATCAACAACAAACTTGTGCATATTGTAAAGTTTTATGGTTAAGAAGAAGAAGAGTGGCTAGCATTTATGTAACACTTTAAGGTTTTCTTAGGTCATCTCACTTAATCCTTCCAATAACCTTGTGTTACAGTAGGTGCTATCTCTGTCTACATTTCACAGAGGAAGTCACTGAGGTGGACGGAGGATTTGTCCATGGTCACATAGCTGATAAGCAGGAAAATTCGAACTCGTGTCTTCCACATTCTTGGGTCAGCCCTCTAGCCGACCTAGCTGCCATTCTATTTTACACACATGACCTCATTGGATCCTCAACTCTATGAGTCTAAGTATTATTATCTGCATTTGCTGGTGAAAAAACAGAGACTCAGAGAGGTTAGCTGAGTTCCTCAGGTGAGGTGGCTATGGAAGATGATCAAAAGAACCACCTTAGGTAGCTCTGGGCTATTAAAAATGTGGAAAGGACTTAAGCCACAAAGAAAAAGAGGAAATTCCTCCCATCTCCTATCCAAGAATGGTATATAATTGACCTAAATTCTCTCTCTTTCTTACTGATTTCCTATAGCTTGAGCTCTTACCTTTGAAAAGAGGTTGAAGCATCCTAGGCGGCTCACAATGCAGTAAACTTCAGGGAGGCGTTTCCCTTTGCCACCAGGCTTTTCGGAAAGAAACAAAGAAATTCCTCAGAGAAATTATCAATAAGGTCAATTTTAGGTGACCCAATTCTCCTGTGGCAGATTCTAATGTTCTACTATATCCAGGGAGAAACTAGAAATTTCATTATAGTAGAAAAATTACAAGAGGGAGCTCATATTGTCCTACCTTCTGCCCAAATGTAAACTGAGTATGTCTTCCAAATATGGTTCTATGCATACAAGGGACACTCTATATACCAGATGAGACCATGACCATAAGCTAAGCGATACTGATTTGTTGTATGCAAACACCAGAATTTATATATCCAAATGAGTGCTTTCTCCTTCAAAGTAATCTTTTTTATTTTTGGAGGATGGAAGGCAGGGCAATCGGGGCTAAGTGACTTGCCTAAGGCCACACAACTAGTAAATGTGTCAAGTGTCTGAGGCTGGATTTGAAATCAGGTCTTCCTGACTCCAGGGCTGGTGCTCTATTCACTGTGCCACCTAGCTGCACCCCCCTTCAAAGTAATCTTGAGAAGGTACACACATATTTCAGTAAGAAAGGTCACCATTATTCAAAATGCTTTTTGAACTCTTCTTCTGTAATTCTTTCAGGGACAGTTTATGAGCCAGATCAGCCCCCCCCCCCCAAAAAAAAATTCAAACCCAAGAGTCTTAATACTTTGTAAGTATACCTCATGCTTTGACTCTAATAAGTATTACGCAGGTGGTCAACCACCTTATCCAAATTCAACTAGAAATAATTATTAGGAATTTCCTAAAAAATCAAATACATCTTCAAAGGTTAACAGTAGCAGTGGTAGTAGTGGTGGTAGTAGTAGCAGTATTAGTAAACACTAATATAGCATTTTAAGGTTTGAAGTTATTAAGTTTTAAAGTTATTATTCTCATTTTACAGAGGAGAAAATGTTTTTTAATGGTCCAAGCAACTTGGGAGTAATTTCCTTTACAATCTCTTTTGTTGTTCAGTTGCTTTTCAGTTGTGTTCAAATCTTTGTGACCCTGTTAGTGGTTTTCTTGGCAAAAATACTGGAATGGGTTGCCATTTCCTTCTCCAGCTCATTTTACAGATAAGGAAACTGAGGCAAATAGAGTTAAGTCACTTGCCCAATGTCACATAACTAGTAAGAGTCTGAGGCTAGATTTGAACTCAGGAAGAGGAATCTTTCAGACTCCAGGCCTGGCACTCTATCCACTGCACAACCAGGTGCCCCACTATCTCTCTTGCCCCTCCTTACTCTCTTGAAAGAGTAACAAGGGTCATAAAATGAGGTCATATGGCCAGTAATACATAGTAATATAACATATATTATAATAATATTATATTATTATAATATAATAATCATATTATATAATAATATATTATTATAATATAATTATATATAATATATAATTAAAATTATAATTATATTACATTATAATAATTATATATATAACTATATACATGAAAAATCTGATATAGGATTTGAACTCAGGTCTTCCTAATTCCTAACCCAGTTTTCTACCCACTACAACACCTAGCTATTCCTAAGATGAAGGCTTGTGAACACTGACAGCATATTTCCAAGAATGTGGTTCATATTTTAAATAAGAAAATCCCAAAAGACAAGTTAGATAATGTTTTGAATAATGGTAGCATGTTGGAGTAAGGCTACGATTTTTGAGGGGTGACCCCTTTGAAGGGGATAATCCTTATTCAGAGGAGAATTCTCTCAAACACGTCTTTAAAGTCACCTTGCCTTAGAGTCACAACTTGTGTGTTTGTCCGTTGAATGAAGGAATGGAGCACAGCATATGTTCTCATCATCCCATTATGAACATCCCTTCCAGGGTACAGGCTAAATGAAGCTACGAAACAGTGTGACTGCAGCTGAAACTTCCTGTGGGTACTCTCTTCTATTAGGATGTGAGCTCTTTGAGGGCAGGGCCTTTTTTTTTCTTTCTGTCCTCAGAGCATACATAGCATAGTGAATGGCACAGAGGAGGCACTGAAGACTATTTTTTCACCCATTCATGATATAAAGTAGTTTATTAGATCAGACCTGGAGAGAGCATTTTTGTAATTGCCTTGAAGCAGGGCAATGACACCATGCCTCACTATCCTCATAGGAAAGGCACCAAGCTCTCTTTGGTCCTTTATTGCCCTCCAGTGACCTGTAGGGAGATCCTGCACTCTCTCATTTGTCAGAGCAAGTGACAGATAAAACCCCAGACTGGCCCTTGCCTTCCTGCTGACCAAAGCAGAACAAGTAGTTACCAGAAGCCTGCGGCAGTACCCGAACCTTCTACTTCCATCCTCTCCAGTCAGGACAAATGAGAATGTTTCACTGTGTTTGGGAAAATAAAGACGCATTTTAAAGAAAAGAAAAGTCATTGTTTATATACAGCTATATACCAACCAGTTCATGGTGACAGAGACAGGATGAAGGGAAAGTACTGGGTGGGGGTGGGTTCTTGCTAGTTTCTCAACTCTTTCTGAGGATGAGCCTGGTAACCTGTATTATTGGAACTCCCCTGGGGTAGGGTTTATGATGCTCTCTCCACAACAGGGTAACTAGGGATTTTCTCTACTCCATGGCAAGTTATAAGAGCTGCGTCCCATTCCTTCTGCTCTATCCTCTGCTCCATTCCCTTGACTAAACAGAAAGATCCAAATGATGGGTAAAGTATGTCCTCACTAATACCACTTAGATCAAGGGGTTTTCACCCTATTTGTGTGTGCCATGGACTCCTTTGGAGATCTGGTGAAGCCTATGGAGCCCTTTTCAGGACCATGTTTTTACATACATACAATAAAATATATAGGATTTTAAAATAAACCAATTATATTGAAGTATAGCTTTAAAATATTTTTTAAAATATCAATTCATGGATTCTAAGTTAAGAACCTCTGATCTAAATATTGAGCACCAAACTTCAGTTGATTGTCATTTGTTTTGGGGTTTTTTCATTATTGTTTGTTTTTCTGATTGTCATTTGTTGAATACCTGGTATGTGGGCAGGATGCTGCGTGAGGGGCACAAGAGAACAGGGAATAAAAGAAGTGACATGATTTTGGACCCACGCATGGGGAACGAGGGAGCGGGGCTGAGCCAAGGACAGCTTTTGTATCCTTTCAGAGATCATGCCTCCATGCATGTCTGCTATAGCTATGCCCTTGTCCCTGTCTACTTATATCTGACTATGTGCTCAGGAAAACTCTGTGGACACCTGGCTGATTATACTCATGCAAAAAACACCTTATAGCCAGGGTTCTGCAAGCTTGTTTTTGTGGTATCAGAATAACTGTATTTCAGTATAACTGGTTTCCTCTATAATCCTGTGTATTTTCTTTAATGCATTTAACAGTATTATTCTGAAACACCAGAGTGCAAAAGGGTCTACGACACAAAAAGTTTGAGCCCCTGCCTTAGACTCCATGATCAATTTCAGTGAACAAGGTCTTATTTGAAAACTCACGATGTGTTGCTTAATGGGTTTTCTTCAGAAGCTCAAATAATAATAAAACAATCATTAAGTAACAAAATGGGGCAAGGCAATAGTTTTGGGTTAACTATAATCATTCACTATTTACGTAGTACTTACAAAGTACTTTCCCTACAACAACCCTGTAAGGTAGACAGAATGGGCATTATTATCTCCACTTTAAAGATGAGGAAAACTGAGGGTGAGAGAGAGAGAAAATGATTGATCTAAGGTAAAAAAGCACTAAGTATTATGGCTGATAGGTGAAGTCACCTGAATCACACCCAGGGCTTTTTCCATTACATTAGAGAGAAATGACACTCTATAAACTTATCAGAGGAAACAACATTTGTAATTTATTGAATGTTCAGTGGGAACAGAAAGAGGGAACAGGGGAAATGCCCAAAGTGTCTCTTCTGGGAGAGGTTATAACATGATTGACTCTGGACCCTCATTTTCTACAAGTGAGAACAAAATCCTTAATTCATATTCTAGTCTCCAGGGGAGATGACAGCACATACCTGGTAAACTGGTAGACAGGCACCCAATCCTTGGCATCAGGGAAACAGAACTGGGGAATAGCCTTAAGCTGGTCTTCTGCTTCCCTCATGAATTTGAATGATCGATCCAGCTGCAGAGAGAAAAATTAGCAGAGTTGATGCAGAGCTACAGTATTTGGGAAAATACTTTCATGTTCCCAGGGTGCTGGAAAAATAAATTCTTAGCATTATAGCTCCCACCAGTCCATGGATCTGACCACCATCTTATCTAATTCTGGATAAGCAGTTTAGACTTTATTCTCTCTAGACTGTGGTAACACAATTACACATTTAACAATTTAATTCAACCAACATTTATGGTGTTTACTATTCGCAAGACACTATACCAGGTATTAAGTGAGACTGAATGGTGGAGAAATTAGGATTCTTGCCCTCAAGAAGTTTATGTTTAACAGATTATAAAGAAAAACAACAGCAAAACATTATTTGTTGTATCGAAATTTTCTCATGGCCAAAATTTCTGAAATGTATTGATCCAAACAAAAATTTGAAGGACATTTGTTTCTGTCGAAGGGTCTCAAGATTCATATCCAAATTTGTTTTTTTTTACTATAATTTGACTATACTATTTGTAATGAATTTAGGTTTTCTTGCCTTCTAAATGAAGTGGGGAGGAAGAAAATCCAGAACTGAAAATAAAATGAAATAGAATAAAAAATATATAACCTTTAAAAAAAAGGATTTATGTCCAAAGAGAAGTTCTAAGGTCATCTTTTTCCTCTTCTTCAATTTACAGATAAAGAAATTGAGGTCCCAAGGTAAAGAGATCAGCTTAGGCAGTAAGAGTCAGAGTCATGATTAAAGCTCAGATTTTGGGGTTCCAAGTCCATTAAGACAACAGTTCAATAATTACAGCCATGCTACTCCACCCTATGTCCTACTCCTTTGACCAAACATAAAGAACTACCATATGGAACAAGATTTAAAAAAAAAACAACCAAAAAACCATGAATCTGAAAGGTATTAATACAAATTATTTTATCTTAGCTTCATGGTCTTCTTCTGTTCCTATTTACATACTGCTGAATACAGAGCTGAGTAAATTACACAATGTTAAGAGGGGATACTATAAAATCACATCATCCAACTTTATCTGCAACAAAGAAACTATTTGAAACCTTCTCTTCTCTTGTCCCCGTTCCCCTGTGCTTTTACCTGAGGATCTTTCCTCCTACTTCATTAAAGAAATTGAGGCCATTCCACATAATTAAACCTCTCCTTCTCTTTTTCTTCATTTCAAACCCCCCTGACATCATGTCCCATTCTTTCTTCCTCTTCACTAGTCTCTGAGTAAGATGGTGCTTCTCCTTAATAAGGTAAACTGCCACATATCCCCTTGATGGTCTTCTCCAGCAGACTGTTCTCTGGGTCCTCTTCTCTGTTTACATTGTCTCTTTTGATGGCCTCATCAACTCCCATGGCTTTCTTATATCTATGGAAATGAATCCCTGATCTCTACATTCAGCTTCCGTTGTGTTCTTGAGCTTCAGTACTACAAACCAACTACCTACTAGACACACTTTAAAGTGGATGTCCCAGAAACATCTCAAACTCATTATATCCAAAATAACTTATTATCTTTTTCCCCAAAACCTATTCCTCTACCAAACTTCCCAATTTCTGTTGAAGATACAACCACTCTACCAATCTCTTTGGTTTATAACCAAAGGATCATGCTTGACTCCTCAATCTCACTCACCCCACCAATCAGTTGCCAGATCCTGATTTTTTCCCCCATTAAAAAAAATTGATTTGTTTATTTACTTTTAGTTTACAAGATTCAGTTCCACAATCCCTTGAATTTCAAAATTTCCCCCCTCCTTCCCTCCCTCCCCATGGTGGCATGCAATCAAGTATAGGATCTGCAAATACTTTCACACT
>JAQQSV010021476.1:0-10777 GCA_028646515.1 Pseudochirops corinnae | reverse complement strand
CATCTTCTCTCCAAGCCTTCTTATAACTACTTTCTCTTGGTTCTCCTCCTGCCTATCTGAGCATTGCTCAATCTCCTTTGCTAGATTTTCATCCAAGTTACCCACTTACAATGGGTGTCCCCCAAAGGTTATATCCTGAGTCCTCTCCTTCTTCCTCTACTATTTCACATGGTGATCTCATAAGCTCCCATGGATTCAAATACCATTTCTATGCTGATGATTCTCAAATCTACTTATCCAGCCCTAACCTCTAAACTCTGTACCTACAGCTGCCTATTGGACACTTAAAACTGGATATCTTGTAGACATTTTAAATTCAATACATCTAAACATGAACTCATTATCTTTCCACCCCCCCCCCCATCCCTCCCTTCTTCCTAATTTCCTTATAACTGTAGAGGGTACCACCACCCTCGCAGTCACTCAGGCTCATAACTTAAGTAGCATCCCCAACTGATTCTTTACTCTCTCTCACCGCCCATATTAAATCTATTGACAATTTCTGTCAATTTTACCTTCCTAAACTCATATACACTTGCCTTTTCTCTTCTGACACTGTCACCATCCTGGTGCAGGTCCCTATCTCCTTATACCTGGACTCTGCCTGCTGGTTAGTCTGCCTGACACAAGTCATTCCCCACTCCAGTCCATCCTTCACTCAGCTGCCAAAATGATCTTACTGAAGCACAGGTCTGACCACATCACCTCCAATCCCTTTTCCCACAATAAGTCATTTTATTTCTGATTCTCCAGGATCCTCTGTTTGGCATTCAAAGCCCATTATAACCTGGTACCCCCCAGTTACACACCTTTCTAGTATTCTTACACTTCGAACCTCCTCCCAAGCTCTCCCCCACCCCACCCCCCACCAAATACTTATAAAGCTACTCTCTTTGCTCTTCCTCAAATAAGACGCTCTATCTGTCAACTCCAGGTATTTTCACTGGCTACTCTCCCACATCTGGAATGCTCACCATGGCTTCTCCAAATCCCAGATAAAATTCAACTATTAACTGAAAACCCTGCCCAATCCTCCTTAATTTTAATGCCTTTCATCTATGGCTTATCTCCAATTTATCACGAATATTGCTTGTTTACATATGGTTTTTTGTGTGTTATCTCCCATGGGCGAGCTCCTGGAGAGCAGGAATTGTCTTCTGCCTTTCTGTGTATTTCCAGTTTTTAACCCAGACCTGACACATAGTAGGTCCCTAATACATGTATAATGAGACTGATTGTCTAGACATCTCTGCCGTCCCATCTGCAAAGCTGAATTTTTTTAAACCAAATGTAGAATTTTAAACCCTTATTAAATACCATCCTACTCAATTCCCTATGTCAGTCTTGTCTGCTGAAAACTTAGAAATCTGAACTCCAGAATACAAAGTGTTGGCTATCCCTCCCAGTCTTTGTCATCTACAAATCTGACAAATACATGAAGGACGTCTTCATACCAGTCCTTCTACAAAGGTTAATCAGCAGAGGGCTAAAGATAGATGGATTCTGCCTAACAGGAGAGCTGTCTCCAAAAACTGTCTGCTGTATTCCATGTCTTTTTGTCATACTAATAATACTGATAGAATACTGACATCGAAAATATTGGCCCTTGCATCTGACAATAGTTTGGAACCATGAAAAATTTTTTGCAATTTCCTAAAGGCAATGAAGCCCACTCTCCTCCTTCTGTTTAATTACAGGTCCAAATTGATGAGCTTATTTGTATTGTCTAGCCAGATAAATATAGTGATGGAAAATCTGTGGCCCATCCAACTGCATGTTATGCTCTGGGAAACAGACATTCTTGTGCCTCTTCCTCTTGGCTTCTGCCCTGGACCTCCTTCACCGCAATAGCAAAGACCTCAGCAAGCATGTCACTTTGCTGCATGTTTCATGTGGTGTTTGTTGAACAATGTTCTCTTTCTCATGATATATGTCAAGGAATTTGTATGATTTTGATATCTGGGCAAGAGATATGGAAGAATGGAAGAATGTTTCACTGTGCTGAATGAGATTTTTATAATCCACAAATAATAGGTACAGTAGGATTCTGTATTCTCTCCTCTTTTTAGCTAACTGTGCTATGGTAAAGCTGTAATCTACTATGGAGAGTCATTTGGGAATACTTGCCCTTTACCTACTGCTATCCTCATCAAGGATACACTAGATAGATAGATAGATAGATAGATAGATAGATAGATAGATAGATGGAAGGATCGATAGATGGATGGATGGATGGATGGATGGATAGATAGAAAGAGATGGAGATATATATGCATATAGATATATACATATATACATATCTATAAATACATGTATACACATGTGTATGTATATGTATATATGCATATATATTTATATATGATTCTTATAAATATTTGATAAAAAATGGATCTTTTCCTTTTTTATTTTCTTTTTTTCCCCTGAGGGAGAAAAGTCTTTTTCAGACTTCCAGACCAGAATGCAGCTAGAGAAAAGGGAGAAGAAAGAGAAAAAATATTCCTCTTGCCTTCCAGGAGCAGAAAATGACATCTTGCAGGGGGAGAACATGATAAGAAGTCAGTGACTGCCAAGGCAAGCCTAAGAGGGGAGTTTCAGTTTTTTAATTCCTTCCTCTGCCTTTTCTGAGCAAGGAGTAGAGACTATTGATCCTGAAAATAAATGTTTCCATCCTCCAGGGATTACCTCATGGATAATCCTGAGTTTGACAGTTCATGGACTTGAGAGCTGAGTACCAACCTCCTCAAGGGAGAAGCTTTTCATAACAGTGAACTTCTCAGAGGAAAAGAGTATCATTCCCAGAGGACTGCTTGACAGCTGAAGGTCTAAACTTGCTATGAAAAGATCTGGACCTTTCTAACCTTCTAAGATATTACAGCCTAGATCTAGTATCTTAAAGTTACAGGGGAGACTAAAAGGTTTTGTTTCTGTGAGGACTTGTGGGTCCCTTGAGATTTATGCATTTTCTGTGGTTGGTATGATAAAAGCTGTCCCAGATCTGATACCCATACCATATACTAAATGCTTTTGTATGAAAAGGAAATCCTATTATCCACATTTGGGATGACCTAAACCTAGGCCATGCTTAAGTATTATTCATATTTTCAAAGAGTTTCATTCTGAACAAGATGAAAAAAAAAAAAGCTGAATTCTCAGAATGGAATGTAGTCAACATTTGCTCTCAAAGTCTTTGGATAGGTAGACCATAGGAATCACTCAGATCACAGAGAGTTGGTTTCCTTTTAAAAAAAAAATCAATCTCTATTTATTTCTATGTCTTTTTATACATTTTTAAAAATTTATTTTCCTATCTATTTATCATATCTTCGGCAGTTAGAGTATAACTATTTGAGGAGAAGGGCCATATCTAGTAGTGTCTTGTTTCTACCCCAAAATACCTAGTCCATTGCCTTGCTTTGTGGTTAAATGCTTTATTTAAAATTTAAATTGAGCATCAGTGCAAATTTACCTTACTTGGTAATAATTTGTATTTAAATAAAATTACTTTAGTGCTTAGAGAATCATAACTGTAATCATAATCATAATCTGTAACCTTCTCTAAGCCCCATCAGGATTACTGTTTGTCCATTCATTCTCATTCACTTTTCCCCCTTATGCAGTTATAATTAGTTTGCTTTCTTCTCTTCTGGTTCTGTTTTTTTCCCATCTAAAGTATGTCATAAAGATTTTTCCATAATTATTTATGTTCTTGGCATTTGTTGGCATCCACCTACTAGAAATTTCAAACTAGACATTCCATAGACATCTCAAGTTAAACATTATTAAAAGAGAATTCATTATCTTTCCCCCCAAATTCAACCCTCTCCACAATTTCCCTATGTCATTTTATGGCATCACCATCTTTCTCTTGCCTCAGGTTTGTAACTTAAACCTTATACTCACTCACCCTAATCCTAATCATAGTGGCCAAATCTTGCCTTTTTTTTTTTTATTGCTTTTTGGAGGGGGGAAGGCAGGGCAATTGGGCTTAAGTGACTTGCCCAATGTCACACAACTAGTAAATGTTAAATACTTGAAGTTGGATTTGAACTCAGGTCCTTCTGACTCCAGGGCCAGTGCTCTATTCACTGCACCCCCTAGCCACCCCAATCTTGCCATTTCTATCTTCATAACATCTCTTCTATCCATTCTCTCCTGGCTACTCACACAGCCACCATCTTAGTTCATGCCTTCATCACTTTTACCCTGGACTATTGGAATTACCTTCTAATTGTTTTCCCTGCCTTAAGAGTGTCCCATTCCAATCCATTTTCTGTGGAACTGTCAAAAAATAATTTTCCCTAAGTAGGTAGAAACATAAATAAGCTTCATCACTAAACAGCAATAAACTTCAGCGGCTACACATATTGCCTCTACAAAGTGCTGTTTGGTTTTTATTGCCCTTCATAACTTGGCCCCAACACATCCAAAGACATGCGTTCAAATTTAGCCTCAGACACTTATAAATGTGTGACCTCGAACAAGTCACTTCCAAGGTTCCTTATAGTTCTAAATCTGGATTTTGATTTGTGCTTCACACAGAATATTCCATCTTCCATCTCTTCATCCTTGCCCACGGTTGCAATGTATTCTCATTTCATAGAATTCCTCTTCACCTTCACAATTCAATTCAAGGCCTACCTTCTACACAAAGTCTTTGCTGATCCCCTCAATTCTTAGTGCCTTCTCTCAAATACTTTGTATAGGGTGACCCGCAGTGCATTTTTAAGCTTTAATAACTTCAGAGCTGTAAAGGCTACAAATGTACCCAAAATCATTTAATTATTTAAATTGCTTTTACACTTATTAAGTCTTGTGAATTCCGAAGAAAAAAATTTTAATTTTAACAAGATGGGACATGCTATCATTGCATTATACAGGAGACAGTTTCAGGATGACACTTTCTCATGCAAGTGGCTCTGTTGAGGGACTCTTTTTGCTTGGCCACATTGGCCACCTCATCTATTTCCGCTACACTCTCTTGTGGGGCTACATCAAAACTGTCACGTGTGCATCAAAATGTCATTCTGTGGATGACCACAAGGCTAGGACTGCAAATACAATCCTTTCAGTCACTAAGCTGTAGCCAATAAAAATTTTTACCACGTTGGAAAATTGGTTAGAGTGATGAGTGTAAGAGGATGGTGATGAGGAATTTTAATAAGCATCAATATTATAAAAAATTAAATAAATGTTTTATAAGTCTGCAGCATTTATATTTCTGAGGCATTAGATCTTAAAACTGCACTAAGACTTTTGGAACACTTGGTATTAAATCCCTTTTATTCCGCATATAATCAGATATGTACATAGTGCTTCCCCCAACTGAATGTCATTTGGGGGGGAGGGGATAGGGACTGTTTCATTTTTTTGTCCTCATCTCTCCAGGACCTCGCACTTAATAGTCAAACATAATAAATGTTTGACTGATTGATTAATGATCCATTAATATTCCATGATCATTTAACTATCCCATGACAGTTGAATATTTAGGTTGCTTTCTCTCTCTTTGTTTTGGGTTTGTTTTTGGTTTTTTTTTTGGTGAGGATTTTTGACAATTACATATAATGTGACTATGAAAACTTTGAAAATAAATCACTTTCTTGTGTGGTCACATCAAAACTCTTATGTACGCCTAAAAACCTTGTTCTTTAATCTTAAAGTGAAGATTACAAGAGCAATCCTTTTGTATTCCCAATAACGGAATTACTGGGTGAAAAACTATGATTATTTTTGTAATTTTTACTGCATATTACACTGCTTTGTGCTCAGTAAATATTCCTGTATATTACAAATAAACTTGAAAAAAGTTACATATACAGAAAGTAGACTTTTGAGTCAGTAATTGTTGATCATCTCTAAGTCACCTTTTTTGATATTAATAAGATCTGAGATTTTTTTTCCCCATGTCTTCTTCATATACTTTGTGAATAAATCCCTCAATGGTGCCACAACTGTATGACTTCCAGCAAAGGATGGCGGAACAATGAACACAACAAATATTAACAACATGAGATTTGCTATGATGACTGCAGGAAGAGTGTGGAATTTAGGTCTGAAGTGAACATGTAGTGAGCGGAGTGGCAGAAGCCAAAGAGCCACATTATGTACATTTAGGCTAATCAGGTTATTTTTCCCATCTTTGTATTCTTTCATGTCATTTCTACCTCTTCTTCTACAAACCTAGCCAAGACTGTGATGTTACTGAGAGTGCAAGTGTGGTGGCTTTTCTATCCTGGATGGTGAAAAGTTTGTTATAAAAAATGTTTACAAATCTTTTCCATTTTTCTTCTGTTTGTTATCTAATTTTTGACCCTGAATGCTTTCTGCATTCCTGTTTAGTTAAGCCTCTTACCAAGCTTTCTTTACATTGGTTTTGCTTCCCCTATTTCTCTCTGTTTTAAGGTGCTTTAGAAAGAAGTACTCATGGATCTTATTTTTAATGATAGTTTGGGCACAACACTGATTAGGTGAAATCTTAAGCTACCTTTTCAGTTTCTATGAACCTCAAAAAAAGCACCAGGTCACCAAAGAAATATTTTAAAGAGTAAGAAAATGTTTAATTTATGACTAGAAAACCACTCAGTTATAATAGGAATAAACTGAATTGCATTAAGGAAGTTAGTAAATACTGTACTACTGAATACTTCTCAATTACATCATTGTTATAAACCTTAACTCCCAGTGGTGTAAAATTACTTTATGGTGTTTATTTACTTGTTTGAGAAGAACTAAAACCTTAACAACAAAACCCCAAAGAAACAGAAGATTATAAACCTTGTACTTTTCTAACTAACATAAATGTGATCCTAAGTAGATTCAAAGACTACATTTAAGTATTTAGCATCTCAAGCATTCCCAAACTATTAAAAGTACCATAAAAATGGAATTCAACATGTTTGAAAATTCCAAAATAAATTAAGAGCAACTACATATTTACTCCTTGAAAAGCCATTTTAAAGTGGCTCAGCCAACATAGCTGGAAGCTCATTAAAATATTGTCAACCATAAAGAATTCATCTTTAAGTTACATTCACAAGTATTAATGCTGGAGGCATAAGAAGTGAAGTCTAAGTTAAGTAAAAGCATCCCCAAGAGAGCTTAAGAAGAGTTTAAAAGGCAAAGAATATTTCATGAACTGCTTTGCAAAGTCCTTGATTTAAATTTAAGCTGTATGATTAATCCTTATTTACAACATAGAATAGTCATCATCTACTGGTTAAAGACCCTATCATAGTTCATGTCTCTTTTCAATTATTTTCTGTGGAAGCATCTGTTACCCACTTTAAAATAATAAAATTCTAAACATACTTTTTTCAAATGCTCGGAATTATAAATTGTTAAATATAAAAAGGGTAAACCCCCTTGAGTCAGACCATCTGACTCAACTAACTCATTTTACAGATGTTGAAACAGAAAATTTGAGAAGTAAAATAATTTTTCAAATTCACCCAGAATATTAGTGGCAGGATCAAGACTTTATATATTTCACTTGATTATAGTTGAAAAATACCAATGAAAGTTAGTATATCTTGATGCAAATATTAACATTAATGGGAATTCTTGAATGCATTCATCTGAAGTACTGATTTTTTTATTTTAACAATTTAATAGAACTCCATGTCCAGAATTATCTACCGCTATTCCTACCTAATGCTAGGGAGATGGGATTTTTAAAATGGCAGAGGGTCATGTCTGTATCTGAAGTAATTAAACCCATGCACTCTCATAGATTTCAAGCAGTCTCACTAATACCAGGGAATACCTCTCTGTCAGAATACATATATCTTCACATTTCAAAATATTTTACTAACATTAAAATGCATAGGGTATTACTGGTCATCAGAAAAACTTTTCATGAAGGAAACTTACTTAGACTGCTTAACTGTCTTATGATAGCTGCCAGGGTACTATTGGTTACACATTCCAGTTCACTGGAAATCCCTTCTGGTAGAGCTCCTCGGCAGAGATGCCTGGGTTCAATGTTTCGCTTCACTAAAGGCATGGTTCACAATCTGCAATTTTAAAAAGACATAAATAAGACATACATTCACATCTTAACAGTCTAAGAATTATGGTACAAAAGAAAATGATAAACCACTTAGAGCTAGTGGTTACCATATCATATCTATAGTGCTAGGCAGGCCCAGACCTAATTCGATAATCTGACAGTAATGTCCATGCCCTGGATGGATTTTTAATAAATACTTACATAGTACATTATATTCATCAAGTACCACAAATAAGGAAATTTGGTCCTCATAAGAACTCTGTGGAGGCAGAGCCAAGATGGCAGCACAGAAGCAGGAAAACTTAGTTCCCCCATAACCACCTCAAATACCTATAAAATATAACTCTAAAAAAATTTTAGAGCTACAGAACCCACAAAGTGGCAGAGAAAAACATATCTCCCGCTGAAGGCAGTCTGGCAGGCCTACAGGAAGGATCCATAGCATCACAGTAGGAACCAAGCCCAGCCCCAAGTGAGCCCGCAGTTTTAGCGCCAGGGTGGCCCCAACCAGCAGCAGCCTAAGCAGACTTTATAAGAGCGGATCACCAGCAGATGTGGTGGTTTCCAGAAATATCAACCCATAAATGCCAAAAACAAAGTAAAAGGTCAGTGTGGAACTTGGTTGGAACTGGGGGTACAGAGCGCAGTCTGGTCAATGCCCCGAGAGCAAGAAGCAGAGGAGGCACCATCCCCACTCCGCCATGCAGCCACCTCACCATGGCTGCTTTAAAGCTCCTGGCCTACAGATCATAGGGGGGCCAAGCAACCATTCAGAGGGTAATCACTCTTGCTTTAACCTACCTGGATCTGGATCGCAGTCCTGGGAGGTGGTCCTGAGGTGTGTGACCAGTGAGTCAGAGCTAGTGAAGGCAGCAGAGAGGGCACCCAAATAATAGCTTCAGCAGCTACCTCTCTGGAAGCAGAGTTTACTGTGGCAAAGAGCTCAAAAGTCAAGTAACTGAGTGGCAACATGTGCAAGCAAAGGAAGCAAAGCAAGCACAGCAATCAAACCCTAGATTTCTTTTTTGGGGACAAAAAGGATCAAAGCTTGGAATGGGAGGAAGACAACACAGTGAGAACTCCAGCACCAAAAGCTTCCAAGAAAACTTTGAACTGGTTACAGGCCATGGAGGAACTCAAGAAGGATTTTTAAAATCATGTAAGAGAAGTAGAGGAAAAATTGAGAAGAGAAATGAGAATGATGCAAGAAAATCATGAAAAGAGAGTCAACAACCTGACTGAGGAATATAACAACTTAAAAAATAGATGAATTCAAATGGCAAAAGAGGCCCAAAAAGCCAAAGAAGAGAAGAATGCCTTAAAAAATTGAATTTGCCAGATGGAAAAAGAATTCCAAAAGCTCACTGAAAAGAATAATTCCTTCAGAATTAGACTGGAGCAAATGGAAGCGAATGAATGATCAAAAAAAGAACCTATAAATCATCCTTCAAGAAATTCTCAAGGAAAACTACCCTGATATTTTAGAACCAGAGGCCAAAAAAGAAATTGAAAGAATTCACCAATCATCTCTTGAAAAAGATCCCAAGAGGGGCAGAGTCAAGATGGTGACATAGAAGCAGGAGAACATCACAGCTCCCATCATAACCACCTCAGATACCTATAAAATATGACTCTAAACAAATTTTAGAACTCCAGAACCCACACAATTACAGAAAAAGACATATTCCACTGGGGGTAGCCCAGCAGGTGGGAAGGGAAGGGCTCATCACAGAGTGCTAGAAGCCAAGCCCAGCCAAGCCCAGCCTGAGACTGTGGCTTAGGCCCAGGGCAGTCAGGACAAGCCACAGCTGGAGCACTCTGGAAAGTGGATCACCAGCAGCTGTGGCAGTCTCCAAAATTATCAACTCATAAGAAACAAGGACAAAGTGAAAGGTCAGTGGAACTCAGCTAAATTTGGGGGAGAAAAGCAGTCTGGCCATCCACTCCCAGGGCAACAAAGCAGCAGAAGCGGAGGCCCTGCAGCAGCCTCCATGTGGCTGCTTCAGAGCTCCTGGCCTGCAGACGGCAGGGGGGCCAAGTGATCATTCAGAGACTAAGTTCTCTTGCCTTAAGCTGCCTGGATCCAGATTGCAGTCTTGGGCGGTGGTCCTGAGGTGCATTTTCAGTGAGCCAAAGCAGGTGGAGTCTACAGAACCTGCGCCTCCTAATAGCTCTGGCAGCTACAAAAACCCCAGCGATTTGGAGCAAAGCTCTCCCCTCTGAAAGCAGTGTTCTATTGTGGCTGAAAAATCAAATTAATTGACTGGCAACATGAGCAGGCAAAGGAAGCAAAGTAAGAACAGTAATACAACTTTAGATTCCTATTTTGGGGATAAAAAGGATAAAAGCATGGAACAGGAGGAAGACAACACAGTCGGAACTCCTGCACCAAAAGCTTCCAAGAAAAACATAAGCTGATTACAGGCCATAGAGGAACTTAAGAAGGATTTTGAAAACCAAATAAGAAAAGGGGAGGAAAAATTGGGAAGAGAAATGAGAATGATGCAAGAAAATCACAAAAAGAGAGCCAACAATCTGACTCAAGAAAATAACACTTTAAAAAATAGATTAACTCAAATGGCAAAAGAGACCCAAAAAGCCAATGAGAAGAATGTCTTAAAAAAGTCGAATTTGCCAGATGGAAAAAAGAATCTCAAAAGCTCACTGAGGAGAATAATTCCTTCAGAGTTAGAGTGGAGCAAATGGAAGCAAACGACTTTATGAGAAATCAAGATACTATTAAACAGATCCAAACAAATGAAAAAATAG
>JAQQSV010021475.1:0-10777 GCA_028646515.1 Pseudochirops corinnae | reverse complement strand
AAAAGGAACTGAAGTTCAAAGACATCAAATGATGTGCTCTGGTTCAAAGAGCCAACAAGTATCAGAGTCAAGATTTGAATCTCAACTCTCTCTGGAAGCCAGATCTGATACTTGAGGTATAATTCCAGGCTATCCCCTGTCACTGTGAATTATTAAATATCCTTGAACCGTACTAATTGTCATAAATATACAAACTGCGCAGTTTGCAACTATACGGTATTAAATGCTATTGGACAAACACATATGGTGCCAAATTAGACATACCCTCCCACCTGACCCAGTCAATATAGAAAGGGTACTATGTATACTTTATTTAAATGATAGAAAACTATATTGAGTGATAATAAACCTCAAATTTCTTCTTGTCAGTGTTCAAAAGTTCATAGAATGTCAATTACAAAGGCATTCTATCCTGTATTTTAGCCACATTATTCTGTATTACTTGATGTTATCAATGCAGACTAGGAAAGGGCATTTTCATTTCCCCTTCTGCTTCAATTAACCTTTGAATTTTTATTGACTATTGCAAAAGTCTAATGTCATTGCTACTGGGCTTTCTCTTACACATTGGTATAAAGCATTTCTAGCCTTTTTAGAGAAAAAAAAAAAAGACAACCTCCCTGACTACCTTAAAGCTGTATGTGGTAGTGGACAGAACACTCTTTGAAACACATAAAAGATGGCTTTAATCAAAATAATTCATTTATTCAACAAATATTTGTTGAACCGATGAGCTGGATTATGTCATAGCTATTCTTATTATTGATATTATTATTATTATGTCACTAAAATATGAAAATTCTACCATATTCAAGGCAATGCAAAGTTAAGTACAATTCTATAATTTGTGACAAAGATAACAAGTCAAGATTCAGGTTTCATGAATTAAAATTTATGTAATTATGATAATAGATTCTATACAAACTAATATTTTATTTGGCAGTTAAAATTTTGCAAAGCCTTTCACATACAATTTGAGTTTTGAGGTAGGCAGTACTGGTATTTTGGGTCCTAGTTTATAGATGAGGAAACTAAGGCTGATAGAGATTAACTGGCTTGCCCATTCTGGATTATTCTGTGATATATACATATTGCTATGGAGGGATAATTCTCCCTCAATAATATTATGCATATATCAAAGAATAACAAAATTTAAAATTTAGAAGGGACTTCATCATTCATCTAGCTTAAAGCTATACACAAAAGGCTTATGTTTAGGTATATGTGCATATATATAATGTATGTACATAACTATGTATATGCATATGTATAGATAATATGTATACTTAGTGCATCATATGTTTTTTGCATTTCTATTTGTTATGTATGCATATTACATATATGTATGTAATATTTTTAAATAAAAGCAATATATCCCTGGCAGGTAGAATATGCTTAAAAATTCTTATTTGATATTACCAATCTTACATATATGTACACACATATGTTAGTTCCAAAGCCTTAGTGTTGTTTTGTGCTTTGGTGTACACATACGTGCATGCATATGCATGCATGTATACCCTTGCATATATAAACACACATGTATATGTGCATGTCAATTTTATAATAGCTATGAATATCTGAATTCCTGGGTTGTTTAAAAAATAATGTGATCCTTTGTAACAGTAATTAATTTAGCAGGTACCTGGTCCTTAGTAACTAAGGGCTAAGTACTTCTGTGAAAGAGGCAGAGGGTGTGAACTCTGTCTTTTGTGTGAAAGAGATAGAGGGTGTGAACTCTGTTTCCTGTTGCTGACATGGCAGGAAGGGTTTGGCTGAGACAGGAAGCCAGTGTGTGTATATATAAGAATTCCAGAGACAGAGAATCAGAACAAAGAATTTTCCTCCTGGCCAGCTCTTGCTGGAGGAAGAATCATGGAAACTGAAGCCAGCTGAGAGAAAAGAAAAGAGAGAGAGAGAGAGAGAGAGAGAGAGAGAGAGAGAGAGAGAGAGAGTTTTTCTCCCAGCATCTGAAAGCTGACTGAGAACTGAGTTGGAATTTTTCTTGAGATCAGAATCTGGTGAAGGCTGAAGTTGCTGCCTCCAGGAAGGCTGAGATTCCTTCTGGGTCCTAGGGCCAGCCAAACTGCTAGAGGACTGAAGAAGCATGACCAGGATAAGCTTTTGTTTGTTTGTGGCTTGGCTGAACCTTGAATTCCTGGCAACACAAGTTGTGAAGGGTTGGAGATGTGCTGGACCCTCTGAACTTCAGCGTGTAACAAGAACTGCTTGGAGGACTGGACAAGGAGCTGGGAATTGTCTGCCTCTGAATCCAGGTGACTGTTTGGTGGAATCAGATAGGAGCTGGGACCATGGAAGCGGATCCAGGGAATCTGAGAGACCACCCTGAGTCAAGATGAAGAAAAGGCCTCCCCTTTGACATATGATGGAATTGAAGTGTACTAGACACTGAGGGGTGGAGGGTTTGTGTAATTTTCTAATGAATATATTTAGTGACTGATTGCTAGATAAGTGACTGATTAAGTTAATCTATGATTGCCCCATGAGTGGAAGATTGATTATTGTATTGTGAAATGATTGAATGATTAAGTAAGGAGGGTTTCCCCCTTAGGGAAACCAGATGATTATTCTTTTGTTCTTTGTTCTAAACATTTTGGCCACTGTAGTGAAAACTATGTGGCCATTCTAATGTTAAGCTGTTATGAACATTATATTGTGATTTTTTGTGATAAGATGTAATGTTATAGATATTATATTGTGATTTGTTGTGAGTGTTTGCCTTGATTTTTAATGGGATAAATGAAGTGTTCACTATACTGTGTAATCTGAATCCTTAAAAGCTGTTCACAATAGCATTGTTTTGGGAATCTGTTAGTGCATAACGTTACATGCTTCAAATATATAGTAAACATTCATGTGGTCTAGGAATAGTCTTAGGCAATGGAAATATAGACATGACTTGTAACAAAAGCAAAATCCTGCATTCATCAACTAATTAACACTCAATAGTTTATACTTATTTTCTCAGTCATACAATCAGGCCTATGATAACTTACAGGAAATTGCATTTCCTTTATTTCTCTAATATTTCTTCAAAGAAAAAGAGTTGCTTCCTAAGGCTGCATGTGCATTCTTTGTTCCCTTTAGTTGTACATATGTTAATGAAGAATATATATTTACCTAGTTTCAAAAATGTGCTTCTTAAGTTACTAATTAGAAGCTGAAAGTTGTCACTTTATCAATATATATTGCCACTTCAATGACTCTTTCATTTCACTAATGTGCATACGACCCTCCAGAAGTATGAATGACAACTTATCTATGTTTTCTTAGCACTTTTGACTCTTGTAATGCATCCAGAGGGGGCCCACACAACAAGTTTGGGGACTTCTTTTATCTAATTTGTCTTTGGGGATATACAAATGTATCATGGGGGCTATCCATGGCATACCCCTCATTCTAACTACATGATTGGGATAAATCCACTTTTGATTATAAATCTCTGATAAGATCTGTAGACTCCTTGTCTATCACAATTTGTCATTAATAGCATAGTACAATTTGATCATGTCTACTATTTGCCTCCCTCTCATCCTTTGGATGACCTGTAGTTTTAATTCTTCAGAGACTGCAGCATCCTATGACTCACAATCAGCACACAAAAGTTGGTGGTATCAATGGAAAGGTAAAATCTTGATTGAAGTTATCTATCGTGCTTCATTTTTCAACACTAGGCAGATTTCTTCTTCCTGAAGATAAGGTGTCAAGGAGAAGTAAGATATGTTATATGGAAAGAAAAAAAAATTATTAAATGAAAGTTAAATTTTCTTTCAAATTGATGCAAAGCATATACAAGACAAGGCAAGAGGGGTACTGACCTGTGGCATGTACTGAACCTACTCTAATGCTGATTATTTAAAACATCGATTAATCACTTTACATGAAAAGAACTGAAAACTATGATGGAAAACATTTTCTAGGATTTTAAATTATTAGGGAGGAATAAATTACAACAAAGCAGGAGAAAAATAGTCCTTTCCTAGAAACTCCATTAGTATGGGGAAGAGAAATTTGGCCTCAGGCAAAAATTTTTGATATAATAAAGAGAATAATAATTTTGTGCCGTTGTTCTCTCAGGCTAGCAGGCTGTGTCTAATTTCCTCAATCTGACTCTATGAAGGGTTTTATCTCAATAAGAATTTACTTGAAAGGAAGTAAAGGTGGTACATATCAATAAGTATCTGAAGCATAGGAATATATGTGGGTCTGGGCTTTAAAAAAATACAGGAAATACAGTGTTTGTCCTGTCTCCTATTAAAAAGGGACAGAGGATAAAGTGCTAGACCTGGAATTCATGCAGATCTGGGTTCAAATTACCCTTCTGGCCCTTACTAGTTGTATAACCATGGGTAAGTCACTTAAGCCATATGAACCTCTTTTAAATAGCAGTAACTATCTCATAGGATTGTTGTTAGGCTTAAATGAGAATTTATATCTTTTTTTTTTTTTTCAAAATTTAAGGTACCATATAAATTTGATTTTCCCCCAGGGAGATATATAAACTAAAACCAAATAATGTCCTTTGGTTACGTATATAGTAATGATTATTCAGAAAACCGAGAGAGAAAAAAATAACAGATTCAGACATATTCATTCTCCTTGAAAATTCACATTTACTCTTTTCCCTGTCTCCCCTACTCCCAGCATGATCTTGGTATGAAACTAACCAAAGCCAGGTAATATTCATTTTTCAGAGTAACCCATCTAACAAGCAAGACAGATATGGCTAAACCACACCTTCCCTTCCATAATTTTATATTTCTCTATGTGACTCACTGATCAACATTTTCTTAATATATGCCTATGAATTTCAATAAGTAAATTTGTTTCTTTTACCTTGAAAAATCAGATCCTGAACTACTATTTATAGTTTGCTGCATAGTACTATACCTGTAAGTTCCCTGTGGATATTGTTTGAAACGGTATGTACCTCTGAGTGTCACAAGGGTTGTAATTGATTGTATTTCATTTACTGTGAAATTCTAGCAGAAGCATAACAGGGCAGAATGATGTGAAGATTTTCCAAGCAATGCTAAATGTGTCAGCCTAGCAAACTCTCCTTTCTTATTCTGTGTCTTGCCTAGGGATAAACTAGACAAACGCAGGTGTTGGCACTCTTAACAACCTGATTTTTATTAAGAATCTTAACAACTTGATTTTATTCAAGAAGTCTTGAGCATTCATGACTTCAGGAAATCTTCTCCTGTTTCCTGACCTCATAAGATTAGAGGAATAATGAGTGGGGTACAGGAGAAAGAAGTATTTACTGGCAAATTTTACTGGAAATTTGGTATCTCCCTGCATTCCCATTTTATCTATGTCAACCTTTGCCATTCACAGGTCCATTTTCTTTTTTTCTTGTCTTTATTTTTTTTTTTTCCTTATCAGGAACGTCTAAAGCAGCATGTCTCTAAAGAAATGGAGGGTCAGAAATTGCTTCCAACTTTCTTTCTTATTTTTTTTAATTTTAATTTAAAAATAAATTTTTTCCTTTCATGGAATCATGAGGGAAATTGATTATTCCATGATTGAATAAAGTCCACATCTTCATATAGGGTTGATGACTCAACTAGGGAGGGAAGCCTAGGTCTGAATACTGCTTCAAACATTTGTAGTACTAGAGAAAACTAGGTAAGTCATTATCTTTATGCGTTTCTGTTCCTTCATCTGTAAAAATGAGTGAAAAAAGCACCTACTTTACAGGTTTGTTAGGATATTCAAATGAGATGATGCACATAGTTTTTAAACCTCAAAGCCTTGTGTACATGCGAGATGGAATTCACATAATGACCTACATTAAGTAAAGAAGACAGATTAAAAAAAAAAAAAACAGTCCTCAAATGCAAAAGTCCTTGAATGCAAAGTGCTCAAGTATCAGAGTCTTGAGTGTGTTCAGGATTAGCATGGTTTGGCACTGAGCCATAATGAATGCAGACTCGTTCTGAGTAAAAGCAATAGAGTGGATCCTAATAGAATACATTAGCACTGCTGATGACCCGGTGGTGATAATGAGACTCCTGAATTCCAATGTAGAGGCATATTCAATTAAGAGAGAACCTGTTAGGGAGATGGATTTAAGAGCCTCTCCTTTACTGCAGTTTCTGAGCATCACATCTCAAAGAAGTGATACTATATATCTGTCATCACATACAAAGCCTAGAGAGGATGGGCTTCTAAAATCAGCTGCATGCACAGAAACGTAATCTCCATCTCACAAGTTCAGGACAAGTTTTATGAGGTTTTCAATGAAGTGACAAGTCAGATCAGCTAGAGTGGATGGTATCTGGCATTTTTAAGAGCTTTACCTCCTTTGACATATAGCTATGAGGCAATAAAATGTGTAGACTTATTTTGTAATTGGGGAAACATTAAAGGATATGGGCTTTTAAAAATGCAACATGAATATAAGAGGAAAATATCCCATCAAGTGTTATTACATTCTACATTTGTTGAACTGAATGTTCTCTTATTGTTTTCTACCTTTCAGATATGAAGACCGGTAGATAGATGAAAGATAGATGATAGATAGATAGATAGATAGATAGATAGATAGATAGATAGATGGACAGATATGTGTATATATAGTGTGTATGCATGCACTATGTGTATATCTATACATTTGTGTATATATATGTATACACACATGCATACATTTTCCTCTCCACAACTCAATTCAATTCACTTGAACATTTATTAAAACATCTACTACATGTAAGGATCTGTGTTTAGTATTGGGGATAAAAGATGTGGGAAACAACAGTCCTTGCCCTCAAGGACTTTTCTATCTATTGCAAGGGCCATAATATGTACACATAGGAATACACAGACTACACAGAAATGTTATGGAAAAAGAAACAATCCAGAAAGAGTACTCTAGAGGAAAAAAAAGGAAATAAAGGACACTTTCAGGGAGAGATCAGGGATGAATTAATTCATCATGAATGTTGTACCTGAATAATTTCTTAAGAGAAGAGGATCTCAGTCTCTCTGAGTGTGTCATTTTGTTTCATTTTTGTGTACAGTGCTTATTCCTTTTACTGTGCTTATACTATTAAAGGGTGCATCATAGAGTACTGGCCACATAATAGGCACTTACTATTTACTTTTAAAAATTGAAATATTATGGCAAAAATAATAAAGAAACTCAAATGAGTCAATATCCATAAAATGGATTTTAGAAATTAAAATGAGATTGCAGGTTCATAATATGATAACAATGCATATTTTGTCCCTGACTGCTAGAAATGACCATCCCTGTTCATAAAATATAAATTCCTTAAGGGAAGTTACTATTTCTTTTCTGCATCTACCACAGTGTATGGTATACAATAAGCCCTTAATAATTGCTTGTTGAGTATTATAGAGAAGAGTATATTCAACAAAAATATAAACATTCATTTTATATGTTGCTAATTTGACTATTTTTGTATATAATTTAATTGGTTTAGACCATGCTGGCAAAAACTAAGTGAATAAAGATGGTACAATGCCTAGGTTATGAAATGTAGTTGTTCAGGCACCTAGAAGAATTAATCTATTATTAGATGTATCTTGATTAGGTGCAATCAATGGGCAAAGAAGTGGAGTCAAAATAAAAAGGATAACAAGAGACATTTTGGGGTCATTTAAAAAATATTCCAGAACTGATTCATGCTACAAAATCCCATCCTTTAATACCTGCTCAGGGAAATGGACCGATCAATTTAATCTCAAGATTGAAGAATAATTAATAGATCATCAGCCTTCTCCATCCTTGAGATGTCAGCAAAGTTTGAAGAAGGTCCACAGAATGCTCACTATACTCCATGTGGTGAACTTATGGAAACATTTGGATAAGAATCAAACAGTATGGATGTGTATGAATGTTTTTGACTTCCATTCTAGAGGGAATACTGATATTAATGAGATAATAGATATATTTTAGTTTTGATTGCTGCACATTCTCCTGGTAATGACACAAAGTAACAAATCATGAAAAAATATGATCTCATAAGTTTCACAATTGGTGATCCAAGTACAATGGAAAAATGTATGGGAGCGCAAGCAAATTTCAACATATTAAGAGTGGAATCAGGAATTTTAAAAATAGTGGAAAAGACATCATAAAACACATATATTAACAGATGGGATATGAGATACCCACAATTTTAGAGAAATAAATACATGGACAACCTCAATGTTCCCCTTTTATATACAAAAATGCAAGCTTTCCCAAAAAGTCTTTAGCAACTTAAAACAGCATGAAAACTTTTGGGATATACTTTTATTTAAAAGAAATAGAAGAAAGCTTTCAGTGAATTAAAGATACTTTTGCAGAAAATTATGGTAGGACACCAAAAAGAATCACACAGAATGAGTAGCAGAAAGACATAGAAAACAGTTTACATATTTAGAATATTTAGAATAGAAACCAAAGGACATATATAACTGGATTCTGGTTGGAGGGGAAACTATCATCTCCAAACTATGCTGAAATAACAATATATTCAACCTAAAATTAGTGTAATATTGGGCAAAGATCATTATACTAAGAGAAAAGAGACCTGAATTCTAGAAATATCTCTCTACCTAAGTAACCAGGTTATTTTGGGCATTTCCCTACTTCTCACTGATCCTCAATTTCCTTATTTTTGAAAAGGAGATTGCATTTTAGAATTGTTGAAGCCTAGTTTGACTACAAAGTTGTATAAGCATTTCAAAATAAAAAAGACTTTAGAACTTCAATTACCATTTGGGGTGTATGTTAAACTGGGAATTCCTTTCATGTATAAATTAGAATAGACGGCACTTAAGATTCCTTCCAACTCTCAAATTTTGGTTATTCTATGACTCAAAAGTTATAATTACTAGATCATCACTATCAAAACAAAATAAATGAGCACTTCAGAATTGATGCTTTTGAATTCTGCTGGCAAAAAAATTTTAGACAGCAATATCAAATCATTCAATACATGAAGAAATTAATTCAGGTGTTTACTGGAAGGTCAAATACTGAAGCTGAAGCTTAAAAACTTTGGCCATATAATGAAAAGATGGGACTCGGAAAAGATTCTGATACTGGGAAAGAATGAAGGCAAAAGCAAAGGGTATAGGCAGAGGATGAGATAGATAGTTTAATGGAAAAAATGAATATAAACTTGCAAAGACATCAAGAGATAGTGGAGGACAGAAGGGACTAGCATGTTATGGTCCATGGGTCATGAAGAGTTTGACATGCATGAGCAACTAAACAACAACGTCACTATTGACCAGAAATTCCCATCCAGTTACTAAATGGGATGAATAGGTATTTGGAACACAGCTTCTCTGGCATTTATTGTTGAAATTTATAATTTGCTTATTGGCCAGTCTTCTCTATCACTTTTAGATGGGTTGATAATGTCTACTTATTAAACATACGGGAAAATTCTTAAAGGAATTACACTTAAACTTTAAGTTGAAATTTAAGAATTAAATCCAGAACTTTCTTACACCCAAGAATATCTGACAAATGTATGAGAAGTTAGGTGGCACAGTAGATTGAGCACCACCAGACTTAGAGTCGAAGACCTGAGTTCAAATATGACCTCAGATACTCATTAGGTGTTTGATCCTCAGAAAATTACTTAAACTCTGTTTGCCTCAGTTTTCTTAACTTTTAAAAAGGAATAATGGTATCAGCCCTATCTTAGGGCTGTTGTGAAGATCAAATAAGAAAAAAAAAATTGTTAAGTACTTAACACAGAGCTTGGTACATTATGTATTTATTCCCACTTGCCCATTTGATTTTAATATGAAGGAAAGAAACAAGTATTTATTAGACACTTGCTCTGTAACAAGCACAGTACTAAATGTTGGGTAGGGATACACAGAAAAGCAGAAAGACAGTTCCTGTCTTGAAGTAGCTTACATTCCATCAAAGTAGGACAACGCAGTCATGTCGAAGGGGGCAACAGAGATGAAGATACTCAACATGTAGGTATGTCTTTGAAATCCAGAAACACAGGGCAGAAAGGAGAATAAAAACAGCCTGCTCTGGGTCCTACTAAGTGCAGGCTCCTGAAGGTACTCAGCAATGGAAGAAGAGGGCAGGTTTTGTATTCTAGAATGAGCAGAGATCGCAGGCCGTTCCAGGTTGAAAAGGCCCCACTAAGTAAGGAAAGTACCAGGTGGAGAGAATACTAGAGGGATGATTTTGAAATCCAGAAAGTCAGGAGCAAGTCTTGGAGGGAAAAGAGGATTGAACCTGTGCCACAGTTCCAGCTTCTGGGATCCTTTCCTGGGTATAATGTGAATGCTGGTGTTGTTTCCCCTAACTGATTGTTTTCGTCAGACCTACTTGCCAAATGGACAACATGTTATGCCAAAGCATAGATCCTAGTACAAAATGGTTACAAAGCCTTCTGTCCAACTCAAAACACAAAAACAAAAAAACACCAAACAAGAACAACAAAAATATTTTTAGCCAAAATTTGCCACTGAATGCTAGCATCTACCATAGAATTAGTATTAAAAGGGAGGGTCATGTCTAAAATACTTTATATATAGTAATAGGCCACAGGCTAAGTTTTCTTTTCATGTACTACTGTTTCTTGCTATTCATCACTTCTACCAATATTAAGCTAAACATACCTAAAACATTTTGGAAACTAGAGTCTTTTAAAAACTCTAGATGCTTTTCTTTCTCTATAAAACAAACTGCTTCACTGTATGTACAGTAAAATGTAGCTTGCGATGGTAATAATAAATCAACACATTTATTAAGTGCCTAACCCTG
>JAQQSV010021474.1:0-10778 GCA_028646515.1 Pseudochirops corinnae | reverse complement strand
TGTATCTATACTCCAACAATATGCCTTGTCGCCTTATATGTGTAACCACTTTTCATATTTATCGTGAAGGATCATAAGTAACTTTGTTCACTGACTACAAAAGCCTGGCATTTATCTCATGATTTTCTGACCGTATGAGTGAAATGGGGTGGTTACTGCTTTCTATAGACAAATCGGTCTATGATACCATTACTGAACTTGAGGATGACCAAGTTTATTATGTTTTTTTTTTCCCCACTCATCTAAGACTTTGATCAGTCTTTAGTCATGTTCTTCCAATACCTTTAAAAATATGAATTCTTCCAGGCATTACATTTCTTCCATATAGCACATGTCTCCAACTATATTCTCCACCTTTTATAAGCTTTATTGAAAATTGGCTAATGTTCCTGAGATAGCTTATGGCATACACACCAATTGGTATGAGCCAGTTGGGCAGATGAAGGCTACTTTCTCATGATGTTCCTCTGCTACAAGAAACTGAACATTTCCAACAAGGAAATCTACTGAGGGGCTACCACTTTACCAGAAAGGGAAGAGTACTGTCAGTAATAACATTATGAGTTTAAATACCCATGTTATTTCTCTTCAACTCTTCTAAAATTCAGATTATTACATTCTGTCACTGAACTAGAGAAAATTTTCCATGCTTTTTTTAAGTGCACATGTTTTAAGTGGGAAAGCTCAATTATTTCATAAAGCTTTTCCTAGGATAGAAATTTTGTCTCCTCCAGTAGATTCTTTACCTTCACTGAAGGAAGCAAAGTCTTTGGAACAAAGAACAAACCCAGCTCAGTCATATCTTTGAGCTTCATTTCCTTTTTTTTTTTTCCTATTCAATTATACTTTTATTTAATTTTTAATTTTTTTTAAATTTTAACTTTTGTTTATTTTTTAGGTTACATCATTCATTTCCATGAGATTTTGATTTACAAATTTTCTCCCCATATTTTCCCTACCCACCACCCCAAAACAGCGATCCCACTTTATGCCCTTCTCCCAATCAGCTCTCTCCTATATCCTCCCCCATCACCCCTCTGACTTTCCATTAGGGCAAGATGGATCTCCCTAGCCCCAGTACCTGTATATTTTCCTCCTTCCTATTCCCCTCCCCATTTGTTCTATTCTCTACTTTGTCCCCGTCCCTTTATAAAAGTGTGTGCTTCTAATAACCCTCCCTCCCAACCTGCCCTACCTTCTATCCTCCCCTCTTTTATCCCCTTCACGCCAACTCTCCTGTAGGCTAAGATATCCAATTTAGAGTGTATGTCATTCCTTCCCTAAGCCAACTTCAATGAGAGTAAGGTTGATCCATTTCCTTTTGCCTCCCTGTTCTTCCCCTCCATTGTAACAATTATCTCTTGCCTCTTCTGTATGAGAGGATTAACCCCGTTCTGCCTCTCCCTGTCTCCTCTCATACTCTTCCTCTCTCACCTCTCAATTTCACCTTTTAAAATATTACCCTTTCAATTGATTCTGTGCCCTCTGTCTATGTACACATATATACACACACTCATATATGTATCCATATGCATACATACCCTCTGATATAGACATGTGTATGTATACGTAAATATACATTCATATTCCCTTCAACTATCCTCATACTGAGAAAAGTTTCATAAGTTACAATGATCATTTTTCCATGTTGGCATGTAAATAGTTCAACTTTGATAAGTTCCTTATGAATTTTTTTTTCATGTTTACCTTCTCTTGCTTCTTGTATTTGAATGTCAAATTTTCTATTCAGTTCTGGTTTTTTCATCAAGAAAGCTTGGAAGTCCTCCACCTCATTGAATGACCATATTTTCCCCTGGAACATTATTCTCTGTCTCTATCAGAGGTTTCCCTCTTACTTAGGGTCAGAAATATCATGATTTTATTTATAATTTCAGATTGCTAAACGTAGAAACTCAGCATATGTAGAGGCTTCCCTTCCAGCAAACTATAAAGGGTTTTCTAGATTCTCATTCCCCTCTGTCCTGCTTATCACATCTTTTTAGTTTCTCACACTTAAAACTGTTTCTCATGAAAGTAGATGGGGGAAAAACTTAAGAATAACAAAAACCTTTAGCTAATTATCTTCTACTTGCCAAACTTCACTCTTGCATTTGATTTACATATATAGGAACCCACATATTTATATACAAATGTATACATATACTTGTATAAATTTGGGTATCCATATATGTAATGAATGTATGTGTGACTAACTAAAAGTGTCCTAATATAGATAAAATCCAAGAGAGATATTCCTTGATAATACTTCTTAAGTCATATGAAAGAACAGAAGTCCTCCTCAATGGAAAGTATCATTATGTGTGGCATTTACATTTGAGGAACACAATTGGGTAAAGTATCTTTTAAAAGAAGTGACATTTGGGGAACATGAGTTGCCTGAGCACTCTCATGGAAGGATAACTCACCCTTCCCAAACAGCCAAACTTTTCTCTACTGAAATCGCCATGTGGCTATCTCCTGTATATGCCCCTTCCCAACATCTGCTGGCTTTTACCTTTGGTGCTTCCTTCTGAGGTCTTCTTTTTTGGCCAGTCATCAATTCTCAACTCCAAATATTTTAAACCAGTTATTCTAAAACATTGCACCATTCACTTTGGAGTGCTGTGATTAATTGTCCTTTCTTTTCATTTCTTTCTTCACAGAAAATATTTCTAAATAGTTTTGTCCATAACATTCACAAGTGTGAAGGTGTTACCATACTAAATTGCCTTCTAGAAAGTCTCTTTCAGGCCTCTCAGTTTCCTACGGTATGCCATCTGTTAATCTCAGTTCAGTTACTCTCTTCCAAATCTCTGGCAACTCTGTTCACCTTCTTCTGGGCAGGCTCTGACTTAATCCTCCCCAGCCCACAATAACAACAAAAAAGGCTTTAACTATCCCCAGTAAGCATTATCAGTCAGTAGCAATGAAACTTTCTTTAGCTCTTCTCAAAGGCTAAAAAGTTCTTCTCTACAGCAAAGTTACACCAGAGGACATGAAATAAATCCTGCTCTTTGACCTCTTCTTAGAATGCTCTTGTGAACTGTGGTAACTGCTGAATGGCTTTTTTGGTTTCCTTAGTTTTACTGGGTCACTCAGTTTAACGATCACCAAACTTACAATCAGAACACCATTTTAGTGTTTCAATGTGTCATATTCCTGGGGATGAGGCAAATCTTCCTGGGGCCCTACTTCTTAAAATTTAGATTTAAAAAATAGATTGAGAGATACTGTGAGTGAGGATGCTATTTTGACCTTACCCTATCAATCCTTCTATTTTATGAAATTAGGAATTCGTTGTGATGATGCAAGTAGGCTCAAATCCTATTGACCTTTGAGTTACTTTTCTCAAAAACACATCAAAGGTCTCCTTTCACACCAAATGATAATTTCTATGCAGATAGTTCCTAGACCTATGATTCCAGTTTTAAACTTTCTTTTGGATTCAAATTCCACATAACAGAGTGCCTGTTGTTTATTTTAAATTAAACATATTGGAGACATTTTAAAATATATAAAACATTAGGAGAATAGAACTTATTATTTTTCTGTGCTAAACACATTTTGCTTTAAATTCCATGTTTCTTAAGTCAGAGGAAAGAAAATAAGTTGAGGGCATCTATGATTTATTCAGCTTCATAGTCTCTGAGTGACCTTTGACTGTTATCTTTCCCTTAATTCTTGTATCTCATCAATTGCCAAGTCATTTGGATTTAACCTGAACAATTTCTCTCACATATGATACTTCTCTCTCATCTCTTGTCATTTCTTGCTTGGAAGAGACAGGAGGATAAAGCATCCTACCTAGGCCTCTCACTGGCAGTGTCTAGCCTCTCTAATCCAACTTCTACATAGTCTTCTAAATGAATTTCTCACTTCTAGTCCCTCAGTTCTCCAATCCATCTTCTACACAATTGCCAAAATTCTCTTCATCAAGCACAACTATTCCACTGCTTTGATCCAGTATCTTTAGTGACCAACTATAGGATAAAATACATATTCCTTTGGCTGGCATTGAAATCTCTTCCTAATCTGTTTCTTTCCAAACTTTCTAAGTTTATCATATATGCCTCCCTTTAATTAATCTATATTCCAGCTGAAATGGAGTACTTAATCTTTCCTAAATTTGAATTTTCTCACAACTCCCCCACCCCTACTCCAAAGTCTTAGTAAAGGTCTGGAGCACATTTATTTACACCTGCTTCAAAAGTCTAGATTACCTCATGATTTATTTCATGTGTGTTCTTCTACTGAATGCTTTTCTTGCCCTATTCATTGATACTGTCTTCATCCCCATATGTCCACATATTTGCTAACTTGTTTACATTTTGTGTTTTTCTCAGCAGATTAGGAATTCCATGATTTCATAAATTATACCTTGTTTTGTGTCTAGGTTCTAGAAAAATATGTTGCATATGTTACATGTTTTATAAAGGTTTGAAGTTTTACAATGTTCTTTCCTCAGAAAAGACTTTAGAAGGAAGCACTGTAAATTCCCATTTTGAAGATGAGGAAACTGTTGCTTTGTAAAGCCAAGCATGAGCAGCTTTCAAGAGGACTGCTGCTGTGTATAGCTCTAAGGTTTTGATCACATAGTATAGTGAACTCTCTATTCAGCAGTAAACAAAAGCAAAACATTCACAGAAACCAAAGTATAGCATTCACAATGATATACCATAACAACTTATAACAAAAGTGGCCACATAGTTTTCACTAAAAGTGGGGAAATAGGTTTTAAACAAAAATATATCATTCAGTAAGTCCTTAACCCAATCATACTTAAGGAACAATCCTCCTTAAGATACACAAAGTACAAAGGTCTGTTTTCACACCCCTAGATCATATTGTCTTAATCTCTTTGTAAAGGAAAAGTCTTTTTTTCTCCTTGATTGGAGATTAGTTTCCAGTCACCCTTAACTCAATCATCCTTAAGGGGTACAAGGTAGAGAGTACAAAATTCTCCTACCCCTAGATCACAGTAAATCATGATCTTGTCAGTAAGCACTAAGTACCCAAGGAGAGGTCTTTTCATATTGACTTGAGTCTGGCCCCGAAATTCCATGGTTCTTCTTCCATGGGTCCAGCTCCCTGGATTCACAGGCAGACAGCTCTCAGCTCCTTGTCCAGCTCCTTATCTGGCTGCTCATACAGTTCCACATCCAGTTCCCATTGCATATTGAAACTCACAGTGTCCAGTCCACCTCAAATCCTTTGCTGTGTCTGTTTCTGGGAAGACAAAGCTTAACAGAACCAAAACAACATTCGTGCACATTGCTGGCACAATCAATTCACTATCTGCCTGTGAAATCAACACAAGCCCTCAAACAAGGTCTGAGAACTCAACATAAACTATCAGAATAGTCCCAGGAGCTCTGAAACCCTCCTCTAGGACTTCTGTAAACAGACAACAAGAAAATCCTCTTTCAGGGTTTCCAGTAAGGTCCCAGGGCTTTGTACAAAGTATCACAAACACAACAGAACAGACGAAGTGCCTAGCCTCCACAACTGTTCCTTTCCTCAGTTCTGCTCTATCTCAGCTGTGCTCCTCCTTATATATGGTGGTTCTCTTTCCTGTTCCAACCCTTCCTGTTGCATAAGCAAGTTGCTCCCACCTTCAAATCACAAGGGGATCAAACAAAGTGCTAAATACTTAAGTAGCTAAAAGAAAGTCCTAAATAACTTTTTGCTTGCCATTACAGGCTTATAAAGTATTAACAACTTCTTCAGTCAAAGAGCTTGTAAGTTTGAAGCTGGAACTCTAATCTTGGGTTTTTAACTCTATCCACATCCTTTGTTTTTTCTGTTACAAAAGACTACTTCTTAAAACATGTTTGTAAAACATATAATGCTTTTGTTTTCTATTTCTTCAAATCTTACATTCTGAAATATTTATACAATGACAATTTATATTTTCTTCATTTTTGTTCACTTTCAATTTTGTTGGCATTGGAAGGACTTCATGTACTTTTGACTTCCATGATCATTAGATTTCCTGGCCCCACCAAATAAGAAAACAGTGAGATAGAAGCAAGAAAGACATAAGCACAGAAGATATCAGAATACAAAGGGAAACATTAAATTGTAAGATCCTCTAGGTCGACTCTCTATTGCCTGTTTTCTGATTCCAACACGTAGCACAGTTCCTGGCACAGACTAGGAACTTAATACATATTTATTTATTGATTGATTGATTATCTAATGATACTTGCTTATCTTGGTTCACCTTTCCACTTCTCTTTGAGACTTAACTTCTATATTCATAGATTACATGCCATCATAGCTTAAGAGCTGGAAAGTACAATAGAGGTCAGCTAGTCCAATTTCAGAGGTTCAAGTACTTGACCAAAGTCATGCAATTAGCAAGTAGCACAACCAGGATTTAAGCCCAAATCTTGTTGTATATTTTATCTGCCACTCCTTCTGTTCTCTGGCCATAACTGGGAGTAGGCAGGTTGCAAGACTTTATTTATTTAACTGACTGAAGCAGACAGGATAGAGATCATACTGACCAAAGACAGAATCCAGTATTCAACAAACTCTCTTCCTGATGCTATTTTAGAAACTTCTTCTCCTATTGTGTATGGTTAACTCAACAATTAGTATATATGTATTTTGAAAAATCTAGAAAACATAATTCTTTTTTACAGTTTTCATCCAGAAACATACTGTAGGTAGACACTTTCTCTTTGGGTACAGTGATAAGTTCCTGGTAAGTATTACTAATTCATCAAGGACTTGGTACTATTCCCTTCTTTATCCTATGGAGTTATAGAGGAAAATGATTTATAAATGAGTTACCTGTATGGCTACATAGCATCACTGTACAATATTCTTGACTTTTCTAGATTTAGAAGTAGAGAAGGAATAGCCCCTTTTTCTTTTCTTTTTTTTCAGGGGAATGTTTCTTTCATCAGAAGTAGTTCTAATACCAAAACTAACTTAATTCACATTCAATGACCACAGGTATTCCCAAGCAACTGAACAACAACAACAACAACAAAAAAAAAAAAAAACCAACTCACTACGCTGTGTCCTATCATAGCAAGGACGTGCAAGAAGCTTTTCTGGAAATGACCTCTATTATCTTCATGTGGAAATGTTATCAGGATAGGATAGAGTGCATGGCATAGGTACTCTTGTGGTCATGGGTTGAGTGTCTGTGGTTGGGACATTATATGCCCTTAGGTGACTAGAAAACTGTTTGGGGAGTCATAAGAAAGGAAGATGTGGTCACTTAGGTCATGGGAATCCTTTGTCATATTTTAGGGAAAGCTCATTTCTGTGAAAGGATAGGGGTAAAGAATCTGCATCCAGCAAACACTGGGAGCCTTTAATCTTTATCAAACAATCAAAATGTGCATTCAAGTTAGCCATACAGTTTGGCTTAAACTTTTTTTTTTCCACTTTTATTCAGAGCACAAGGAAATAAACATCTTTATTTAACAATTGATTGCAAACTAGGCATGGATAAACATCTCACACACTATACCAAGATAAAATTGAAATAGGTACACAATTTAGACATAAGGCACTGTAGAGCCAATCACGAGCAGTTCTCCTGAGGACCACTGCTGAGAATAACTTTCAGTTTCTAATCTCATAGTATAATGAACTCTCTATTCAGCAATAAACTAGACATTGTTCAGTAAAGCAAAGCATAACATTAACAATAGCATAACATAATGACCCATTACTAAGGTGGTCACATAGTCTTAAACAAAACATATAATTCAGTGTACTTGTAATCATCTTTAAGGAGCAGCAGAAAATACAAACACCATCTACCCCTAGGTCACAGTAAGTTACAGTCTCCTCAGTTAATACAGCATATGCAAGTAACATACTCTTTCATCTTGACTAGAGGCTGCCATCCAATCATTCTTAAGCCAAGCATCCTTAAGAGGTAGCAGAAAGTTTAAACACCATCCACTCCTAGGTCACAGTAAACTAGAAATCTCAGCAGTCAATACAGAGTATCCACAGTAAAGAGTCCTCTTTCATCTTCACTTGAGGCTGGCATCCTAACCCCATGGCAACTTCTCTACAGGCTAACCATTCCCAATTCTTGTCTGGATTAACACTACATAGGCAGCTCTTCACTCCTGTTTCATATCTCAGCTCACAGAGAATGTTTCATGCTAAGCTCTTCACATTTTCTGTTTCTAGGAAAACAAATTTTAACAGGGTCACAACAATATTTACACACAGTAGCCACATTATCATCTCAGTTCACTTTTTGTCTGACAAAGCAACACAGAACAACAGACAGGATTTCTGCCTGAGAAATCAATATAGAACAACAGACAAGGCTTCTGTCTGAGAAGGTAACACAGATCAACAGACAGAGTGCCAACATCACAAACACTCTCTCTTTCATTTCTACCTACTCCCAGTTCTGTTCATGGTTTTCTCTGCTCCTCTCCTTCCTGCTCCATCCTTTCTGTTCCACCCTTTTGGCAAACCTCTCCCACTGTGGGCTCCCATGTTATTACACTTGATCTATTTAGAGCCAGGAAAGATCTTCAAACTCCCTTAGATCTATTAAGGATAATAATATATGATTTCTAATTAAAGACTCTTGATACAGTCAAGGGCAAGGCTCTAAGGCACTTGATTATCTAAGGAATAGTTTATTTGTCAGATATATGGAGAAGAGAAGAATTTACAACCAAGCAAGAGGTAGACAATTTTTTGAAATACAAAATGCATCATTTTGACTACATTAAATTAAAAAGGCTTTACACAAAGAAAACCAATGCAACAAAGACTAGAAGGAGAGCAGAAAGGTGGGAAACAATTTTTACAAGCATTGTTTTGGATAGAGGCCTCATTTCTAAAAAATATATAGTGAACTGAGTCAAATGTACAAGACTACAAGACCTTCCCCAATTGATTGATGGTCATAGGATGTACTTTTGAAATGAAGAAATTAAAGTTATCTATAGTCATATGAAAAATAATCTAAATCACTGTTGATTAGAGAAATGCATATTAAAACAACCCTGAGATACCATCTCACACCTATAAGATTGAATAATATGATGGAAAAGGAAAGTGATAAATGCTCAAGAAGTTGTGGAAAAATTGGAACACTAATGCATTGTGGATAGAGTTGTAAATGGATCCAAGCATTCTAGAGAGCAATTTGGAACTATGCTGAAAGGGCAACCAAACTGTCCATACCCTTTGATCCAGCAATACCACTACTAGATCTGTATCCCAAAGACATCATAAAAAGGGAAAAAAGACACACACGTACAGAAACATATTTAATAGCTCTTTTTGTGGTGGCAAAGAATTGGAAATTGAAGGAATGCCCACGAATCAAGGAATGGCTGGATAAATGGTACATGAATATAATAGAATATTATTGTAGTATAAGAAATGATAAGCAGGCAGATTTCATAAAAACCTGGAAAGACTTACATGAACCGATGCTGACTAAAGTAAGCAGAACCAGGACAACATTGAAAATAGCAATAGAAACATTGCGCTATGATTAACTTAGATAGACTTAGTGATTCTCAGGAATACAATGATCTAAGATGATTCCAAAAGACTCATAATGGAAAACGCCATCCACATTCTGAGAAAGAACCAAGGAGTCTGAATCCAGATCAAAGTATACTATTTTCATTTTTTTAAAATTTCTACTGTTTTTTTTTTCCCTTTTGTTCTGATTCTTCTTTCACAACAAGACTAATGTGGAAATATGTTGAGCATGATTGTACATATATAATGTATATCAGATTTTTTGTTGTCTTGGGGAAAGGGGAGGATGGAGAGAAAGAGAAAAATTAGGAATTTTAAAAATTACAAAAAAAAATGGTTGAAAACTGTCTTTACATGTAATTGTAAGTAAAACAAACTGTTGAGAAAAAAGAAATGATTATGTTTCCCAAATAGCAATAATACTATTTCGTTCTTTTAACGGTTATTTATTAAATCCTTTTTAAAAACATAATTGTCTTAAGATACCTAGATACATCCATCTAGGAATGTCCAATATTGTAGTGGTACTACTGGGTTGAACTTTATGGGAGAGATCAGTGCTAACTATGTAAATATTAAACTAATATGTGTACAGATGATAACTGAACCCATGGGTCCTGATGAAATGAATAGTATAGAAAGAAATAAGAGGGCTTATGAGAGAGTTCCATAATAACTTTGTGATATTAATTAGTGCAGGAATCATCATCCTTGTTTTACTGATGAGAAAATTGAGTCTCAGAGCACCTAAGTGACCTGTCCACATACTCAGTAACTGTCAGAGCTGATTTTTTTGACAATGATTTTTTCTACTCACAGTGTAGCACTCTTGTTGCCATATGACTTTACAACTCCTAATCCTCTCAGTTACAAATTCCTTCATAATATCCACATTGTTTTATTTTATATATTAAACACACATATACATATTTCATGCACATATATATTTTCCACATATGAATGCAAATAATATGCATGTGCATGTATGTTTGCATGCATGCGTGTATGTGTATGTACAATGTGTTTCTTTGACTTCTTGCTATTTCCTTCCAAAGGAATATAAGTTCTTTGATGACTGAGATTTTTCCATGTTTGTCTTTATTCTCAGTGCCTAGCACATAATGGGAGATTAACAAATACTTGGTGAATAAATGACTGAATGAAGTATTCTTCACACCTCAAAATGTTATATGGATGCCATAGAATAATAATTATGGTAATAATACTAATATTAATCATAATGATAATAATAATATTGATTGTTTATGTACTCTTTAAAACACAAA
>JAQQSV010021473.1:0-10778 GCA_028646515.1 Pseudochirops corinnae | reverse complement strand
TTATTCGAGGCCCCTGGTGGGGGTGCTCTGGCTGCGCTTTCCTCCTCCCTCTCTCCCATGATCCTTCTTTTCCAGAAAGAAGGAGTCTAGGGTTTGGGAGCTGTTCTTACTTTGCTTCTTATGCTTATTCTTACTCATGGTTCTTCAGACCGTGAATTTTTTTTAAAATCTCTGTGGGGCTCTGCTTCCAGAAGGGAAAGCTCTGTCCCAAATCGTTGGGGTCCTCCCGGCTGCCGTAGACTTCTGGCTGACTGGGTAATGAAGACTCCAAGACCGAGGCCCAAGACGACGATCTGGATCCAGGTTGCTCGACGCGAGAGCACTGGTCTGAAAACAATCGCTCAGTCCCCCTGCTTTTTGCAGGCCGAGGGCGGGAAGCCACAACGTGAAGGCGGGTGCAAAACCTCTGCCTTTTGCTTTTCCGCTCTGGAGACCTTTTCAGCCTGATGCTTATACCCCTCTTTCACAATCCCTACTCGCTAATCCGCTCACCTGAGAGCTTTCTCTGCACCTCCTGCCCGGCCGCCCCCGGGGCACAGCCGCGGCTTCAGGCCAGGCTGGTTTTGGTTCACAGTGCTGATATGGTTCCTCGTAGCCGAGCTGACTTTAGTGGGAAATATCTTTGTGTGCGTTTTGAAGTTCTAGGATTGGTCCAGAGTCCTATTCCATGGGTATTTTGGGGTGGCTATGTGAGAGCTGCAATATATTGCTGCTGCTATGCCGTCATCTTGGCTCCGCCCCCGAAATGGAGGATTTTCAAGAATCTTGCTCAAAAGAACAGAGCTAAATAGAAAATTTGATATTCAAATACAAGACTGAAGAGAAGCATGAAAAGGTAAACAGGAAAGAGAATTCATATGGGATTTTTAAAAGCTGAACCATTTCCATTTGTTACTCAGAATTTTCTCAGTATTAGTGTACTTGAAGAGAATATGCTATTTTTATATATTATATATGTATATAGACAGAGGGCACAGGATGAGTTGAATATGGAGGGATGATACCTAAAAAATAAAATTAAAGGATGAGAGAAGAACATATTGTGAAAATAAGAAAGGGAGAAATAGGATAAGGTAAATTATCTCACATAAAAAATCAAAAAAAGCTACTACACTGGATGGGAAGAGCAGGGAAGTAAAAGGAAATAAGTCATCCTTATTCTCATTGAATTTGGCTTGAAGAGGGAATAACATATGCACTAAATTAGGCATCTTACCTTACAAGAAAGTAGTGGGGAATGAGATAAAAGGGGAGGGTAATAGAAAGGAGGGAAGATAGGGGGAGGGGTAGTCAGAAACAAACACTTTTAAAAATAGACAGGGTGAAGGGAGTAAATAGTATACGTGGAGTCAGGATAAGATGGTGGAAAATGTCTTTGGTCTTTCACAATATGACTATTATGGAAATGTTTTGCATAACTACACATGAATAACCTATATTGAACTTTTTGTCTTCTCAGTGGGGTCGGTCTAAGGTGAGAGAATCTGGAAGTCGACTTTTTTTTTTAATGTTAAAAATTATTTTTGCATGCAACTGGGAAGTAAGATATACATGGAATGTGTATAGAATTCTATCTTGCCCTACAAGAAAGTAAGTGACAAGGGAATAAAAGTGTAGGAATAGAAGAGAGGGCAGACAGGGGAAAGGGATAATCAGTAGGCATGCCATCTTGGGGTGGGTAGAAAGGTAGGGGGAAAATTGGGCACTCAAAATCTTGTACAAATAAAAAAAGAAAGAAAGAAATTCTGAAAAAGTTATGTAAAAGAGAAAATTAGGGAGAAATGAGGGGGATGTTGAAAGGGAAAACTTCCCCACAAAATAGGAAAGGTATAGGATCATGGACATAAGTAGAGGCTGGAAATTGCAAGAGACACCTCTCTCTGAGACTGGAACAAAGAAAGGAAGTGAGCTGCAATGTTCAGATGATTTCGAACATAAAATTAGGGAAAAGAGGGAAGCTCACTTGAAATGGCCAAAGTTTTTCATCAGATATATCAAGATCCTTAGCTTAGAGAAACAAGTAAGGGGAAAGAAGGTTCTGTAGATGCCTAGAATAGTCCGCAACTAAGGATTGTTTGCAGGAGAATGAGATAGTGAGAGAATCAGACATGAATAAAGAGAGTAGAGCACAGCAGTAAGATCCCAGAAGCAATTATATGAAATAAATGTGTAGTACACAGTTGACTTTCTCCCACAATGTATTGGTAATGGGAAATCAAGAAAAGGAGCATAAAAAATTCTTAAATTTCTTTTGATTTGAATAGAGTGAAAATAAAAAGCTAGATCAAGTGACTTCAGGATTCTGGTTATAAAATTAAGACTATAATGTCTCCACCAAGTTGTGTAAACTTTGCATAGATGTCTTAGCTATAATTGTGTGTGCCTCCCATTGCAAAATAAGTCATTTTGTTCCAAAATGAAAAACATTTTCCATTGGGACATCACACTTGCAAATGTGATATTGAAATGTTCTCCAAGCAAAGATTTTATCTCTACAGTTAATAAAAAAAGAAGGGAAGAAGTGAGATTTTAAAGTTCATTTTTCAACAAAAATTGAACAATCAACCTTATTCATTTTATCCCAGGTACATCTCATTTCCTGCATGTTACTGCCCATTTCATTTTCTCTAGGGGAAAAAAAAGGGTGGTGTTAGTTTGGTTAAGGAGGAGGCAACTTGGTTGTTACTCCAGAAATGCAAGGTAAACATCTCTTACAGCTAACCTACCACCTTCCAGCAAAAAGATCAATGATAGAACAGATATGACTGGTGATGAAGATGGAGATCAAAAATCTGAAAGAGGACTAAACAAAATATTCTTATGCAAACTATTCCAAGGTATTGTCTAATACAGCTTCTAGGTCTCTAAGAAACAGACAGCATCCATCTGCCACATAGAATCTTGAAGCAGTCCTCAGCTATAGTAATAACAGTATAGCTGTCCAACTATTTGATGCAATTATGTTTCATAGGACTGAAAAACAGAAAAAAAAAGGAGTTAGTGAAGAAGAAGAGTTCTGGGAAAACAAGAAGAACAAAATTCAAATCCTACCACTGATATTGAGAGCTTCGTGTCCCTGGAAAAGTCATAATCTTATTTAAGTCTTACTTTTCTCATCAGTGAAAATGAAGATAATGTTTATACAAGACTGTAGTGAGGAAAGCACTTTGAAAACATCTGGAATCCAATGTAAATGTGTATTCTTTATTACAGAAGATCTTTATTTTTTTATCTATTTGGTTTACATCTATTTATTTCATCACTGAAGAAGATTATACACAGGCAAATGAAAGGACTTAACTGAATATGACAACAGCAGAATGAAAATTCACACTTTGATGATATTTACTCAGTAATCATTTCTAAAACTCCATTGTAATTTTCAAGTCTTCAAAGGATATTTAGTGTCACAGAGGAAAAGTACTTTAAAACTATATATGATATTAATTTAATTTGAGAAGAAGTTTGCTTATTAAAATAATCTAAACTCTGGCCTGAATTTTGAACAATATCATTATAAGTAATTAAATTAATGTAGGACCTTAAGGTCTAATGGGTAACTGCAAACAAAGTTTTAGAAATTCAAAATACATTACATAATTAAATATATTCAAATTCAAAATGTTATTATAAATTTTACTCTCTACTAACAAAAAGGTAAAATTAAGTAATGGAATGAAGTATGTTAAGGATCACTGAAACAAACACAAGTAACAAAGTGGAAAGAATGCTGAATTTGGAATCAGGACACTGGTTAGAATATTAGTTCTGACATTCAATAGAGAAAGTCACAATAACTTCTGTTATCCTCATATTTTTCTTCTGTAAAACAGAGGCAGTAATATAGAACAGTACCTTGGTTGAAGTGACAAAAGTAACTCCTGTACCTAAAAACACAAATTCCATTATTATTGCTACACTAGCCACTTAAGTTATTATCTCAGTCTGAAAAAGACTTTTGGAACATAAAATGGGAGTGTATTGATAAAACTGGGCTAGGAAGTTTTCCTTATTTGAAAAGAAAAAAATATATAAGCTGATAACTTAACCTCTAGGTACCAAAGTCCATGGCTTTTGGAAATCTCATATACAACTTTTCATAACTCTTTTCTCTCTTCAGTAAGTTATCTCGCTTTCACAATAAAGGTGGAAGAAGGTACCCAAATAAAAGTCCCTCATGAAAACTCCTTTGAAACACTGACCATAACTTTGTCCAGTTCATTAAAAACTCAAAAACAAAAGGACACAGCAGCAGCAGTTTATGATAATCGGTGGTATAATATTTCAAACAAAGGATAGTATTATAGTTACAGGAACTGACATAGCTCCTTATACGCATTCAATACATAACCTTGGTTTTGTCTGGCCAGTGAGTGACCTGCCTTGAAGTGAGAAATCTGGGTTGAAATTTAACCCAGACTATAAAAAAGCTGTCACATGACTGGAAAACCAGTATTATCACAAATAAGGGGGAACCCCCACTTTTCCCATTGTGATTGGACTATGTAAAGGTGGTTTCTAAAACACAAGTCAAAAACAAACGAAATTGGTTGGTTCCAGACAGCACTAGAATGTTATAAACATTCATGAGCTTTCCCAGTCAAACACTCCTATTCTTACACAACCAAGTTAACTTTACAGTCTGCCTTGGGCAAATATTCCTTGATTAAAGAAAGTAAACAAACAACTCTTGTATCATTAATGACACATACAAGTTTCTCTCTTCCTAAAGTGAAGGAAATCTCTTCCAAAGTGCAGCTGGCAATTCAACTATAGAAAGCTTCTTTTAGCTGATTTACAACCTAGGGCCAATGCAATCTGGAATGGTTTATGGCGACCTGGGATAAACTAGGGTGCTGGAATAGCAAGACAGTACTTCCTTTCCTAGTCTGGAAGGGAAGATTTCAGGAGATCTATTTCTACACAAAGTATGGGCTGAGAATTTGCCAGATGCCCATGATTTTTCTTGCAAAGACCTCAGGAATGTCCTCCTTTTCTAAAAAATGTATTAGAAACTTAATCATTGAATAACAGGAGAATTTCCACATACAAAAGAGTAGCAAATAATAAAAAAATGTACATGGAACTAAGAATCTCCATTTCATACAACTTACTTTTCTTTCCGATGTTCTTAAGTTTGTTTCCTTTTTCCATTCAGTCTCTTTCTTTCAATATAATATTTTTAAGGGTATTCTGAAAGATAGCCTGCTTGATTTCACTCTTTCTGAACTTCCTTCTGATCTCTACTGGACAATTTAAAATGTTTCTTTTCTTTTTTTTTCCTTCTTTCTTTTGTGGGGGGCAGAACACCATTGCTTGCTTCTCCGCCCGCTATGCACAGATGAAGACAAAAATTTTAAAGGAAAAACAAAGTCCTTGTAACAAATATGCATATTCAAACAAAAATAAATCCACAGGTTTGCCAGGCACCAAAACGAATTGTCTCATTACCTACACTGATTGAGACATTAGGAGGCATATAACATGTTTTATCATCTGTCTCCTAGAGTCATAGTTCATCATTTCCCTTGACCCATTTTTTTCTTTTTCAGTGTTGCTTTTCTTTTAAACTTTCAATTTCAACAATTTTTAAAATTATTACTATATAAAAAGGTCATTTCTGTTAACTTTACTCAGTTCAAACAAGTTCTCCTAGATTTCTCTGAAACTGTCTCTTTCATCATTTTGGGAGTAAAATAATATTTACTTACATTCATATATCCTTGATTTATTCAGTCATGACCTAATTGAAGAGTAGCCCCTTAACATCCAGTTACTTGAAACAAGAAATAGAACTGCTTTCAATATTTTTATATATGTGATCCTTTCTCCTCTTTTATTGAACTCTTTGGGATTACAGGACTAACAGCCATAATATTTGGTCAGAGAGTAGACACAATATAGTGACTTTTGAGGTACAATTTGAAATTAATTTCCAGAAATCCTGGATGAGTTCACAGCTCTCCAGTATTGCAATTATGGACCCATCTTCATGGCGGAATCCTTCAAACAATTATAATTGTCTCTTTTTACCAACACTGTTGATCTGATAAGACAGAACTTCAGAGTTATTTAAATTTATATTCATCTAATTATGAGTGATTTTGATAATTTTTTCATATAGCTATTGATGACTATAAATTTCTCTGTTAGTGCCTTTGACTTACTAGCTATATGATCCTCTCAAGTAACTGAACCTGTGTCTGCCTCCATTTCCTCAAATGGAAAAAGAGGTGAATAATAGCACCTATTTCCATAGCTTATTGAAAATATCAAATTAGATATTATTTGTAATGTGCCTGGCACACAGCACTTAACAATTGCTTGTTTCCCTACTCCGTTCCTTTCTTTGACCTTTAATCTATTAGAAAATGACTCTTATTCTTATATATTTGGATGAGATACTTATATAACATACATAGCAGAACTTATCTGTGTACTTGTTTTAGCTCCCCTGTATAAAGTAAGATCTTTGACAGAAGGAACTATTTCTCTTTTATTTTTCTGTTCCCAGCACCTAACACAGAGTTGGTACACATTAGGCACTTAAAACAGGGTGTCTCAGGTGTCATTAAGTGACATAGAGTAAAACTGTCTATGCATACTTATTGATGGATGCAATAATATTAATGGAAAATTGAAAGACTTAAAGAAAGACTTTAAATGACTGAATGGATCTTCTATAAACAAGAAATAGACAGGAGCACAAGTTACACAGCATATATGTGAATAAAATAATTACTAAAAACAATGATCTTGGGAAATCTGGAGTTTTCCCCCAGTGCACCCCTACTATTTACTATAGCCTTGACTTTAAAAGTTCAGTCTCTTATCTCTTATCTTGCTGATAATGAGATTATACTAAGAATCCACACTGTTAACATAGCTATGGTATTTTACTCAAGTTTGAATATGGCATAAATTCTTTTAATAAAATGTCCAGGGCTAGGAGCGGTTGAGGTACAAAGGTAGTCTAGCCAAAGATGAAGAGATGTCACTCTCAGTCCATCATTTTAATGTAGCCCACATTCCTCTGTATTAACCAATAAAAGTTGATTCCACCCCACTCTAAGACTTACTATTTACAAAGTATATAAACTGTGAGCCCACAGCCACGATTGTTTTTGGTTTAAGAGATACAGTGGCACCTTGACATACAAGTGCACCAACTTAGGAGATTTCTGAGATACGAGTTGTCACTCGGTCAATTTTTTGCTTTGAATTGCAAGTCAAAATTTGAGGTACAAGCCTCTGCTAGTTGGCACAACAAACACCACAACCCAATGCCCACCCAGCATCCTACACTTCACTCATTCAGTCCACATGTTTACCTCGCCAGTGAAGAAAATTAAGTTAAGCAAAAATAAAAAAAATATTGTAGCAAGTGAATGAAAGTGACCAAAAGAGCACGAAACAAAACTCCTCTAACCTCCTCCATCTATCTCCTCCACCCTCCACCTTCGCCAGTATCTTCTGTTAGCTCAAATCATCTGATATCTAAGGTAAATATACACTTTTATTTCTTTACATTCTCTTTTATTATGTATTATACGATATTTGTTATTTATAAATACTTTTTCTTATTTAAAAACACATAACAAAAATACTGGGGTGGCATTTTGGGGACTGGAACAGATTAATGGCACTTCAATTAATTTCAATGAGAAAATTTATTTGATATACAAGTAAATTGAGTTACAAGCTCAGTAACAGAACGAATTAAACTCGTAAGTCGAGATATCACTGTATGGTAAAAAGGTCATACTTTTATGAATAATGTGCTGGCCTTATTAATGAAATGATTAAGCTACCCAGAAACTATGTCTCTCAAATCTTTTTGATCATCACATATGAGTTTTGAATGGTACCCCAGGAGGGAGCACCTCATCCTCAGTCAGGTCACTCATTGAAAAATTCACTTCAGAACCACTGAAATATTGAAATAAGCAAATACATGAATACATATGGGAAACTCCATGGCTTAGTAGATAACACACTGGGCTTGCAACGAGAATGACTCATGTTCCTGAATTAAAATATGCTTATTTACTGGTCATATGACACTGGACAAATTACATAACCCTGTTTGCCTCAGTTGCTCATCTGTAAAATGAGGTAGAGAAGAAAATGGCAAACAACTTCAGTATCTTTGCCAAGGAAATCCCCAATGGAAGAAGAGTTGGACATGAGTTAAATGACTGAACAATAAAATACATACATGTAACAAAACAATTTGGATTTCAGGTAGCTCATTTTTTTTTTTTTTTGCTAGCACAGGTTCACTCTTTTTTAAAAAAATTAAATTGGTTTATTTACATTTAGTTAACAACATTCAGTTCCACAGTCTCTTGAGTTTCAGATTTTCTCACCCTCCCTCTCCACACCCACCATCATGGCGGCATGCATGCAGATATAGGATTTACAAATATCTTCCCATTAATCATTAGTAAGGTTGTAAAGAAGGACTGTAACTGATGGAATGATCAGTGGGAGAGAGAAACAGAACAAAACAAGAAAAAAAAAACACAGCAAGTAGTTAGTTTAAATCTGCACTCAGACTGCACATCTCCTTCTCTGGATATGGATATCTCCTTCAATCATGAATCTTTGGGATTTGTCCTATAACCTCGTATTGCTGAGAGAAGCCCAGTCTATTGAAGTTAGTCGTCACACGTACATTGTGTCTGTGATTGTGTACAAATTTATCCTGGTTCTACTCTTCTCGCTCAGCATCAGTTTATATAAATCTCTCAAGGTTATTAGGAAGTCCGTTTGCTCCTCATTTCTTATAGCACAGTAGTATTCCATTACATTCATATACCACAACTTGTTCATCCATTCCCCAATAGATGAGCATCCCCTTGTTTTCCAATTTTTTGCCGCCACAACAAGAACTGCTATAAATATTTTTGTATGTATGGGTCCTCTTCCCACTTCTCTGATCTCTTCAGGATATAACACTAGAAGTGGTATTTCTGGGTCAAAGGGTATGCACTTATTTATAGTCCTTTGGGCATAGTTCCAGATTACTCTCCAGAATGGCTGAATCAGTTCACAGCTCCACCAACAAGGCATTAGTGTTCTGATTTTTTCACATCCTCTCTAGCATTTATCATTTTCCTCTTTTGTCATCTTAGTGAGTCTGACCAGTGAGATGTGGTATCTCAGAGTTGTTTTGATTTACATTTCTCTAATCACTAGTGATTTGGAACATTTTTCCATACGCTTATAGGTGTCTTTAATTTCATCTTCTGAAAACTTCCTGTTCATATCCTTTGACCATTTATCAATTGGAGAGTGGCTTGTATTCTTACAAATTTGATTCAATGCTTTGTATATTTTAGAAATGATGCCTTTATCAGAGACACTGGTTGTAAAAATTCTTTCCCAATTTTCCATTTCCCTTTTAATCTTGGTAATGTTGGCTTTATTTGTACAGAAGCTTTTCAATTTAATATAATCAAAATTATCCATTTTGCATTTTGTAACGTTCTCTAACTCTTGTTTCATCATGATGTCTTCCCCGCCCCATAGACATAACAAGTAAACTATCCCTTGCTTTCACAGATTGCTTATGGTATCAACCTTTATACTTAGATCAAGTACCCATTTCAACTTTATTTTGGTGTATGATGTTAGATATTGGTCTATGCCCAATTTCTGTCATGCTGTGTTCAAGTTTTCCCAGCAGTTTTTGTCAAATAGCACATTCTTATCACAAAAACTGGGGTCTTTGGTTTATCAAACAGTGGATTACTGTAGTCATTGGCTGCTGAGTCTCATGTACCCAATCTATTCCATTGATCTGCTACTCTATTCCCCAGTCAGCACCAAGTAGTTTTGATGACTGCTGCTTCGTAGTACAGATAAAAATCTGGTATGGCTAGGCTACCTTCCCTAGCATTTCTTTTCATTAGTTGCCTTGAAATTCTGGACCTTTTTACTTCCAAAGAATTTTGTTACTATTTTTTCTAGCTCTACAAAGTAATTTTTTGGTAAATTGATTGCTATGGCACTAAATATGTAATTTAATTTAGGTAAGATTGTAATTTTTATTATATTAGCTTGACCCAGCTGTGAGCAATTGATATTTTTCCAATGAGTTAGATCTGATTTTATTTGTGTGAAAAGTTTTGTAATTATGTTCACATAAATCCTGGGTTTGTTTAGGCAGGTAGATTTCCAAATATTTCATAATGTCTACATTAACTTTAAATGGAATTTCTCTTTCTATCTCTTGCTGTTGGATTTTGTTAGAGATATATAGGAATGCTGAGGATTTATGTGGGTTTATTTTATATCCTACAACTTTGCCCAATTTGTTTATTATCTCAAGTAGTTTTTACTTGATTCTCCAGGATTCTCCAAAGAGGGATCATATCATCTGCAAAGAGGGATAGCTTATTCTCTTCTTGGCCTAATTTGACTCCTTCGAGTTCTTTTTCTTCTCTGATTGCTACTGCTAACATTTCTAGTACCAACCGAATAAGAGGGGCCATAGTAGACATCGTGTTTTCACCCCTGAACTTATTGGAAATGCTTCTAGCTTATCCCCATTACACGTAATATTTGCTGATGATTTTAAATAGATGCTACTTATTATTTTAAGGAAGACTCCATTTATTCCTATACTTTCTAGTGTTTTTAATAGGAATGGGTGTTGTGTTTTGTCAAAAGCCTTTTCTACATCTATGGAGATAATCATGTGGTTTCTGCTACTTTTGTTGTTGATGTGATCAATTATACTGATAGTTTTCCTGATATTGAATCACCCTTGC
>JAQQSV010021472.1:0-10778 GCA_028646515.1 Pseudochirops corinnae | reverse complement strand
GGAGCTGTTCTTACTTTGCTTCTTATGCTTATTCTTACTCATGGTTGTTCAGACCCTGATTTTATTTTATTTTTTTTTAATCTCTATGGGGCTCTGCTTCCAGAAGGGAAAGCTCTGTCCCAAATCGCTGGGGTCCTCCCGGCTGCCGTAGACTTCCGGCTGACTGGAAAATGAAGACTCCAAGACCGAGGCCCAAGACGTCGATCCAGATCCAAGCCGCTCAATGCAAGAGCCCTGGCCTGAAAACAATCGCTCAGTCCCCCTGCTTTCTGCAGGCCGCGGGCGGGAAGCTACAACGCAGAAGCGGGTGCAAAACCTCTGCCTTTCGCTTTTCCGCTCTGGAGACCTTTTGGCTGGACTGCTTATTTCCCCCTTCTGCAATCGAAGCTGGTGCTAATCCGCAGCTGGTGCTAATCCTCCGCTCACCTGAATGGGTCTTCCACGGCCCCGGGGCGCAGCTGCGGCTTCAGGCCAGGCTGGTTTGCAGTGCTGATATGGTTCCTCGTAGCCGAGCTGACTTTAGTGGGAAGTATCCTTGTGTGCGTTTTGGAGTTGTAGGATTGGTTTGGAGTCCTATTTTATGGGTATTTTGGGGTGGCTATGTGAGAGCTGCGATATGTTGCTGCTGCTACGCCGCCATCTTGGCTCCGCCTTAAGATGTCTTTAAATAGGGAATGGCTAAACAAGTTGTGGTATATCATTGTGATGGAACACTATAATGAGCTATAAGAAATGATGTGCTGGTTGATTTTAGAAAAACATGGAAAGACTTGTATGAAATAATAAAAAGAGAAATAACCATAGCCAAGAGAATGTTGTGCACAGTAACAGCAATATTGCTCCAAGAACAACTTTGAATGACTAAGTTACTTTGAGTATTATAAATACTCAAATCAACTAGAGAGGACCTATGAAGGAAGATGCTTATCCACATTTGGAGAAAGAACTGTTAAACAAAAGTATGTATGGTATGATATTATACACACATACACACACAAAGACACATATTTGTGTCTGATGGTAGCCTTCTCAAGTGTGGGTTGGGGAGGGGGAAAAAAGTACAAAGAAGAAAACAAAAGAAAACTTGGAAGGAAGCAAAGAAAAGCAGTACAGCTTTGAAAATAATGTATCATATGTATAGCACAGTTTTTCTAAAAAGTAAACTGTGAAATGGAAATTCATGGTTTTATATTAAATCTCTTATGCTGTTCTATGTACACGGAAATGTTCTTTTTTTCAATCATGTCTTTCTGTATTTAAGTTCAAAACGAATAAATTTTTAAAAAATTATAACTTCAGCATACAGAAGCTACTATAATAGTCCTCCACTGTAGCAGTATGGAGGTAAAAAGAAAAGCCTGCAGAGTACAAGTAGAGGAAGATTTGGTTCTACCAACTACAAAGGCTTAAAGTAAGATCTTAGTACCAAAATGTATCTATTTCATCTAGGATTAGCATAATTAGATATATAGTTTCCAGCAACCAGAAAGTTGGTTAATAATCATAAACTGTTTAATCACTGAAATCAATAAAATAAAGTATTAGAAGATCCTTGGTTATATTTCTTTCTACTCCTGTAAGGATAGTAACAAAGTGGCAAGAAAGAGTAGAGAATATGAAGAAACACAGTTCATACATAGGACATAAGCACAAATTTCATTCATGGTAAAGCTTAATCCTTGACCAACTATTTGACAAGTTACTGGATTAACTGAACCATATGGATATTGACTTGTTCTACAAATGAAACCAAACAACATAAGAAGTTGCAACTAAATCTAAGATTGGTTCATACATTTTCCCTGGAAAGGCAAATAGAGAAATTAAGAGAACTGATGTCCAAAGGCAACAACAAACATAATTTCAAGGAATATTTTATCACCTTGTCTTAAGGAGCTTAAGATGAATATAATTAAAGAACTACAATGACAGTAAGTGCAGCATCTATATAAATGTCTGTTGCAGAGGATAAAGAAGAGAAATTCTACAAACATTCAAGTCAAAAAGCATTTATTAAGTACTAATTATGTGCTAGGCGCTGTGCTATGACAAGATCACCTAAGTCAAAAGATAGTGATACTTGAAGACTTTGATGCAAATATGTGAATATGGAAGAACAGCAAAAATTATGCTGAAAAATGTGTTTCAGAATTAAGATATAAGAAACGCCAAAGGTTTGTCTTACTCATGTCTATACCGTATATCATGACCACTAGTGACTTGTTTTATTTATTAAGTATTAGGGATAAAACTTTAAAAAAAAAGCACTAGCAGTGCAACAGCATATTGCCAACCTATTGGTCCACAAACAACAAAGCTGTTTGCTGGTTCTAAAGTGAACTCTTTTCAAGTTTCTAGGATCTGCCAAAACAGGGGATTCTATTGGCATAGCCTTCAAGAATTCAGAGCCACCACCAGACCACAATGAAGCACTGGAATAGGAATTTATAGAAGGAAAGTTTTTTACTTCCAGGAAAAAAAAGCTGAAGAAATGAAATTAAGTCAACTGTCAGCTATGCAATGGAAGAAAGTGATACAAAAGATAGTGAACATGAAAAGATAATTAACAGACTGCATTTTAGCCAATAGTTTAAAACTTCTTCCCTTCTAAAATTTCTGAGCAGTTAAGTAACAATGGTAAATTCCACTTTATTTTTTTCATTCCCTTTAATTTTAAGGTTCACATAGGAAGATTAAAAAGCGAACCACAGGATCCCAACATTAAATTTTATTTCATGGAAAAGCTAGAGCAATAAGCAGTAAATGTTTTCATTACAATGCATTTTCAGTTGAGGCTTTCAAGAACACTCATTCTACAGAAATATGTATGCTACTACGAAACCAAAGAGGGACGAAAAAAATGGGAATGAGACTTCTGCATATCATAATGGCTATAAAAATTCCCTTAATCATTTCTATCTTAATTTTTTCCAGATAAGAAAAAAACACGTAGCCCAAGTTTTTGTATTATTCTAGCACGCCTCTTTCTAGAATCTACCCAGAAAATGAAATAAGAAATATATTTTTTGCTTCTGAAAAGGAACAAATATCTTGGGCAAGCAATGATTTTCAAGACTTTATTTTACTACCAAAGCTTAAAAAAAACCCATGGCTCAAAACAAATTATTTTATAACATTTCAATAAAATGAGTAATCTGCTGTATAAAATATGATCATATTAAACAATGCTCCTAGAGGTAAGGATTAATGTGTAATTTTCAATGAACATTATAATATAGAAATGAGTTGAACTGACCTCCACAAGCAATAACTGACTGCTACTTATATCAACTTCCATGATGCCAAAATGAATAGAGCTGAAGATGTCCAAGTTAACTGTCAGGCACAAATCCTAAGTTGTGGTTTTTTTTTCCTCTCACAGGGAAGAGAAAGGACTTTAGAATCACTTAACAAAAGAAAGATCATGCCATCACCTATCTCCATGCCTCTGCACAGTCACCCATGTCTGAAATACAATCCTTCCTCTGATTCTTGGGATCTCTTAGCTTCAAGTACTGCTTCCCAGGGAAATTTCCCCTGTTAATGTGAAGAGAACACAATCAAGCCTATACTGATTTATGTACATATTGTATAACTACCCTGGTAGAATGTAAACTTTCTGAGAGCAGAACCCTAGCTTCACCTTCTCCTGCCTTCTGTGAGACAAGGAAGGTCTGGCGGGATACGTGCACACCTGTTATGATGTTGGACCTCAGAGAAGATCCATGAACAGTATAATCACATGCCTCCTTCAATGGACTTCTCTACAGTCACAATATTTGGCTTAGATTCATTCATTCAAGGGTATGTATATTCCCACTCCTTCATGCTTTCTCTATGCTAGAGTTTGTGAACTCCCACCATCATTGTATAAATCCAATTTACCATCTACATCCCCAACTGTCTGCTCCCTTACTCCCAACTGCTCTCAATTCTAATTCTCAAAATCCTACTCCAGATCCATTCATCCTTCTACTGTGCTCTCTAGATTGCCTGATCTATAATGAACAAACTTGCTTTCATTCTAAACATTTTCCTTTCTCAGTCCATCTATCTTCTGGCTTTTACTTAGACCTAGACCCCTCCTGATTACACTGCACTCCTGGCTACTCTTTCAAGTACAAGTTCATACCCCTCAACCCACTAGGTCATGGTTGGTGAATTGGAATACTCCCTAATTCCCATTGCTACTTTCAGATTCTACCTTTACCACCATCACTCAAAAGCCCCTTCTTTAGAGTTTCATTCAATCCAAATTTATTGCCACATCAAGATTCTGGTATGATCTGCCTTGGAGAAGTGTTTGGCTCCCAGTTCTTTGCCATACCTCACCTCCTGCCCTAATTCTAGAGGACTTCAACATACATACAGATCACTTAAATACTCTCACCGCTCAACTCCTCAGTCTAGTCAATTGCATGACCTACTACATCCTATCTCAACTATACATAGAGATGGCCATGTCCCAGATCTTGCCATTAGGGAGAAGTATTACACTTCCACTTCATAAATTCTGAAATTCTTTTATCTGATCATGCTCTTATCATTTCATCTCTGCATCTTCCTTAAGATTCTTAATCTTGTTCTTCATTTTTAATGTCATCTGTTCCCTTTGTCCCATCAGTTCTTTTGCAGGTCATCACTTGTGTGCTGACTACACTTTCATCCCTTCCCCAAAATGACTCTTTGGTGAACTAGTTCAACTATATACAACAGAATCACTTGACTTAATCACTTGACTGAGGCCAAACCCTAATCTTTAATCACTCCCATGAACACCTGATGCCTTAGCTTCTAGCCACATCTTGCTGAACTGAACTGGAAAAAAAACATGACACTATGCTGACTGGGCCAACGACAAATATATGTTGTATAATCTCAACTGGGCTTTCACTGCAACCAACCAATTCTTTTATAACTCTCTGATTCACAACTATTTCAAAATTTTCCTTCCATCCTCAACCTCCTAGGGCATTCCTTTCTCTGAACCTCTTACCTAAGGAACCTGCCTGCATCTTATCACTCCCTGCCCAAAATGAGGCCAAATGTCCTAATCTGACATTATTTCGCTTTTAAATAGTTATACTTGTTAAAGTTTTTCCTTATGATGAAGCTAAACTTATTCCTCTGCAAATTCTACCCATGCCTGTAGTTTTGCTCTTTGAAGTTAAAGACAACTAATTTAATGCCCCTTTTACATAATGGTCTTCAAATATTTTAAAACTAATAATAAGAGAAATGAAAATCAAAACAATCCTGAGCTTTCAACTCATATCTTGAAAACTGGCAAATATGACAAAAAATTATAATAGTCACTGTTGGGTACTAGCATTTTCTCTGGCATTGCCATGCCTAGAATGCTGTTCCTCCTCATCTCTACCTACTGGCTTTCTTTAAATTCCAATGAAAACTCCCATCTTCTACAGGAAACCTTTCCCAAGTCCTCTTACTTCTAATGCCTCCCACTTTTAATTATCATATACTTAATCTATATATAGCATAGCTTGTTGTCTCCCCCACTCCATGAGGGTAAAGACTGTCTTCTGCCTCTTTATGTATCCCCAGCAGTGCCTGGCACATAGTTGACACTTAATAACTATTTACTGACTGTCTGACTTTTGGACGGATTGTGGGAAGATAAGCACACATATGCATTGTCAGTGGAGCTATACACTGGTAGAACTATTTTGGAAACCAATTTGGAATTATGCAAATAAAATGTCTAAAATGTCCATATCCACGACCCAGGAATTACATTACTGGATTTATATGCCAAGGAAGTCACTGATAAAAAGTCACATGTATACCAAAATATTTATAGCTGCACTATTTGTGATAGCAAAGAATTAGAAACAAAGTAGATGTCCATTGGTTGGGTTAAACAACTTGCAGTACATGAATGTAATGGAATATTACTGTTGCTAAAAGAAATAATAAATGTGATAAATACAGAGAAGTATGGAAAACCTACATGGACTGATGCAGAGTGAAGTAAGCAGGGCAAAGAAAACAATATATAAAATGACTACAACAATGTAAATGGGAAGAATAACCCTATTTTAAAAAGTCAAAAGTGTACCATTCAAAAGAAGAAATATAAAAGGATATTTCCAACCAACACCTTTGTAGAGATGATAAGTAAGTAGGTATTGCACATTGCACGTTTTTATACTTTTTCAATATACTGACTGGTTGTGCTCATTTTTTCTTCAGTTTTAAAAAAATGCTATTTGTTACATGGGATGGCTATCTGGGAATGGTAAGGGGAAAGATATTGGGGGGAAATTTGAATGATATAAAGTTAAAAAAAACATTAAAATTTATTTTAAAAATAACAGTTATTATATCTTCCTTGCCTCTTCCAGGCTAAATGGGCTGACTACCTGTATCATTAAACTCATTTCCTACTTAGTTTGTCAAGTTTAAAATAAAATTTCTATCTGCTAGCCTGAAACATCTGTATCAGTTAAATAAAACTGCTGCAGTAAAAATGAAATAAAATGCAAACTTACCAAGGTTTTGGGGGAAAAAAAAACAAACTTTATATCTTAATTTCAACCTCAACAGCCACTAAACCTCAACATGCAAGTTTCAAAATCTTTAATAGGTTCCAAGAGGCAATCCCAACCATGTGTTTTTTTTAAAAAAACACAAGATTCAATTACTGTACTCTTAAAATTCAGAAGAATTTTTTCAAGTTAATTTTGAAATTGGGTCAGTAATAATAAAAAACAGATTCTAACATTTTATAACAGCATTTCTAAAAAAAACCAACTAAAACCAACATTCTGCTATTCCGCAACATGCATTAATTAAAAAAAACCATAAAGAATAATATTGTATTCTTTTTCTTTTAACCTAAAAGATATCTTGAGAGTACTGTTTGCCAAGATAAGTTATATTAAGAGCTGAAGTAGAAAAGATACAGCCTAATTATCTAAATACCTTTCAAAATTCAATTCAACTAAATGAATTCTTGTACAAGTGAGCATACAGCAATACCGCAAATAAAAAAAAGGGGAGGGGGTCTGCCCTCAAGAAGCTTCTATTCTGCACACACCACCTTCCCTGCCTCTCCTCTGCCATGTATATGAATACAAAAAATACAATTTGAGGAGGGAGAGAGCTCAAATGAAGTGTCAGCTAAGGTGAGCTTTGAAGAAAAACAGGGATGGTAAGAGATGCAGGGGTAAGAAGGGCACCTGTAATCTGATAAACAATAGCCTGATTTATTATCCAAATGGAAAATAATGTCATGTCACGGACTTTTAAAATTTATCTAATCACCTAAATAACTGAAGAAACATTAATGTCTCATGGGTAGCCCATTACAATATAACTGAAATTACAATACTACCTAAATTAAGCTGCTTTTTTTTAGCACCATACCAATTAAATTACCAAAGGATTACCTTACAGAGAGCTAGGGGGACAAAATAGTAAAATTTATCTGGAAGAACAAAAAGATAAGAATCTCAAGGGAAATAATGAAAAAAAAAGATGAAGGTACAGTGAGGGAGGGCTGGTTTGGACATCTAGAAGACAGAAACACGGCCAGGAGGGGAATGAAAACTGACCAGGCCCCTTCACAAAATAGAAGTTTCAGGAAGAGCTCAGCAATCGGAGAAGGAGGTGGGTCTTGCAGAAGGATGAACCATATTAGGAAGGCTGCAAGCGTGGTTTTATGTTCCAGGGTGAGAAGTGTCCAGATACTGGGGGAAGTTCCAGAATAAGCAACATGGTTTAGAAGTCCCAGAGTCAAGAATAGAGCCAGGAGGGGAATAATGGGCAGGCACACTAATGCACGGTTTGTGGAGCTGTGAACTGGTACAGATATTCCAGAAAATAATTTGGAAATATGCTCCCAAAGTCATTAAATTGTTCACACCCTTTGATCTAGAAATAACACTAATAGGTTTATGACTCCGAACAGATCACAGAAAGAGGAAAAGTTCTTCATGGAGAAAAACACTAAATGTAGCTCTTTTTGCGGCGGTAAAGAACTAGAAATTAAAGGGGTGCTAATCAATTGGAGAATGATAACTTATGATATATGAATGTAATGGCAAACTGCTGTACTATAAGAAATTATGAAGTGAAGAGTTTCAGAGAAATCTGGAAAGATCTGTATGAAGTGATGCAAAGTGAAGAGCAGAATCAAGAAAATAATTTATATAAGAAAACAACATTGAAAAAAACTCTAATCAATTCAATCACTAACCATTATTCCAGAGGATGGATGAAAGAGTATACAACCTACCTCTTAAGAGGTAATGAACTCAAGGTACAGAATGAGACATATTTTTGGAAAGGGCTAATGTATGGATTTGTTTTGCCTGACTAGGCTTGAGAGTTGAGGGTTGCTTCCCCCAGCCCAAATCTCAGTGATTAAGGAAGTAGGAAGGAGACGGAAGGTTATAAGAAAAAGGTTAGGTTATAAGAGAAAGAAAAAGAAAAGAGAATCATTTAAGCATGTTTAAGAATGCTAGGATAAGAACTGCAGAAAATCAAAAGCAGACAATAAGTAGAACGACTGTGAAAACTATGTGAGAATTTATTATTCACTTCTTGATCTATCAAGGCTAATAGTATATATTTAAAAGGAAAAGCAAACTATACTTAATAAAATCTGAAGCTGAAAGTATAATTCTTTTTCCGTTGCACTTTGTCTATGGAAATATTAATTTTATTTGTATTATTATAAATTTCCCCAATACTATAGACCGAAACACATTTTAAAAATCTAGATTCCCCTAGCGTTTTCAAAAGTGTGCGCTGATAATAATAATAACACTAACCACAGAAAGAAATTGGGTGAGCCTCAACACATCCATTAAGTCACTGTCCTTCAATGAGTGCATGGAGAAATATATATCATGATAATCGAATGTAAACATTGTACAATTAAGATCTAACTCTCTTAGGCAGTTGAGGGAGTGGTAAGTGAAGCTGGAAAAGATGGTTACCAGTTCACACCCGAGCAATTTATTATTGCTTATAGTACTTTCTACAAAGGTGTATCGGAGGATAGCAATTCTTCAGAGATGCACTTTAAGATATTAAGATTAAAAAAAAACTGCTCATGTTTTAAAGTGACTGGATCTATCTGATAATCCTCAACACTTTAAGTTCTTTGTCATTTTGTGACATGAGCTTACTTCAGTTTAATTATAATTACTTATTCATTAAATACCATGCAATGTTAAGTGAAACATGATTATAGGCAATTCTCACAAATACATAAGACCCACAGTCATTCACCAATAGATAAGCGAGCAAACGATATGAACAAACAGCTCTCAAAAGAATTATAAAATGGTAATAAACATATGAAAGATTGCTGCAAATAAATAGGAGAAATGCACATCAATGCAAATCAAAACAATTCTGAGGTTTCACTTCACAGTTAGCCAAAAACTGGTAAAGATGACAAATGGTGAACAAAGAGCCAATGTAGAAGGAGAAAGTCAGACAACAGTAACGCGCTGATGGTGGAGCTGTGAACTAGAGCAGCTACTCTATAAAGCAATATGAAACTGGAAAGAAGTGACTAAAAAGTCAATATCCTCTAATGAAGAGATGTCGCTAGTCAATCAATCAATAAATATTTATTAGGTGCCTACTAAATGCTAGACACTATACAAAAAGAGGCAAAAGACAATATCTTATCTCAAGGAGTTCACAATCCTATGGGGGAGACAAGCAAACAAATGTACAAACAAGTTACAGAATAAATAGGAAAGAATTAAGAGAGGAAAGGCACTAGAATTAAGAGGGGTTGGGGGGCGGAGCCAAGATGGCGGCGTAGCAGCAGCAACATATTGCAGCTCTCACACAGCCACCCCAAAATACCCATAAAATAGGACTCTAAACCAATCCTAGAACTCCAAAACGCACACAAAGATACTTCCCACTAAAGTCAACTCAGCTACGAGGAACCATACCAGCACTGCGAACAAAGCCAGCCTGGCCTAAATCTGCGGCTGTGCCCTGGGGGCGGCTGGACGGAAGGAAGGAGCAGAGGAGCCTCTCTAGTGAGCGGATTAGCAGCAGCTGCGAGTGGGGATTGCGTAAAGGGGGAGATAAGCAGTCTGGCCAAAAAGGCCTCCAGAGTGGAAAAGCGAAAGGCAGAGGTTTTGCACCCGCCTCCGCGTTGTAGCTTCCTGCCCATGGCCTGCAGATAGCAGGGGGACTTAGCAATTGTTCTCAGGTCAGTACTCTCACACTGAGTGGCCTGGATCCGGATTGCCGTCTTTGGCCTTGGTCTTGGAGTCTTCATTATCCAGTCGCCGGAAGTAAGTAGGAAGAGTCCCAGCATCTTCCTGAGAGCTACAGCAGGCGGGAGGACCCCAGCGATTTGGGACAGAGCTTTTCCTTCTGGAAGCAGAGCCCCACAGAGATTTTTAAAAAAATCATGATCTGAACAACCACGAGTAAGAATAAGCATAAGAACCAAAGTAAGAACAGCTCCCAAACCCTAGATTCCTTCTTTGGGGAAAAGAAAGTTCATGGGAGAGACAGGGAGGGGGAGAGCGCAGCCAGAGCACCCCCACCAGGGGCCTCCAATAAACATGAAGAATGCCTTAAAGCTAGAGATGAGCTGAAGAAGGATTTTCAAAATCAAATCAGGGAAGTGGAAGAAAAATTGGGAAGAGAAATAAGAACGTTGCAGGAAAATCATGAAAAGAGAGTCAGCAGTATGACTGAAGAAATCAACACCCTAAAAAATAGATTAACTCAAATGACAAAAGAGGCCCAAAAAGCCAATGAGGAGAAGA
>JAQQSV010021471.1:0-10778 GCA_028646515.1 Pseudochirops corinnae | reverse complement strand
GAATAGACTGGGGGAGGGGGGACACACTGGGATGGCTGTTTTGGGGCGGTGGGTGGGGGAAAGAGGGGGAGAAAATATGTAACTCAAAATCTTGTGGAAATGAATGATGCAAACTATAATAAAATTTAAAAAAAGAAAAAAAAAAAAAAGCACTGCATAGTTTCCCAATGTAAACTCTCTCCTCCTACTTGATTCTAGTCTCCGTCCATGGTCTAAATTCAACATCTGTCCAGAAACTGATGAACAAACTCAATGGGCTGAAAAACCCAACTGCATCACTCTTTACACAATAGTCATTCACCATTCATCTTGTTTTTGCTATGTGGATAGTTGGATGGAATTTTTTGAGCAAGTCTGGATCTCCCTTAGGAAGTTTTACAAATATATCACCTACATGATACTCACAGAAGCTGCTATGAATATGCAGACATATTTCCAGGGTTGAATCACAAAATAAAACAAACTCTCTTCCTCATAGATGAAACCATGATATTTATTCAGATATCAGAAAGTCAATTCCATCACAGTAACAAAGAAGTTTTATACACATCACCAATCCAGGGAGCACCAACATCCCCAAGCCTTCCCTACATTAGGTCTCCCCACAAACAAGCTCCCCTAGGCAAAATTCCTCCCTCTCTCACTAGCAGTAGCTGCTATATTTCCTAAGTGATAAATGGTAAAAGGATATGAACAGGCAGTTTTTCTGGGGAAGAAATACAAGCTATCAATATTCATGTTTAAAAAAGTGTTCTAAAATCACTAATAACTAAAGAAATGCAAATTACAACAACTCTAAGGTACCATCTCACACCCATTAGATTGACTAAGTTGACAAAAAAGGAAAATGACAAAATACTAGCAGCACTGTGGCAAAGCAGGTACTTTAATACACTGTTGATGGAGTTGTAAAATGGTCCAACCATTCTGAAAAGCAATCTGGAACTAAGCTAAAAAAGAAAAACTATTAAACCATGAATATAAACACTTTGACCTAGCAATATTGCTACTAGGTCTATATCCCAAAGAGATCAAAGAAAGGAAAAGGATCCATAGTGCAAAAATATTTGTAGTAGCTCTTTTTGTATTAACAAGAAACTGGAACCTGAGGAGATGCCCATCAATTTGCAGAATGGCTGAGCAAGTTATGGTACACAAAAATGATGGAATGCTATTGTATTGTAAGAAATGATGAAGAAGATAATTTCAGAAAATCCTGGGAATGTTTATATGAACTGATCCAAAGTGAACAGAAACAGAACAATTTATGCAATAATAATAATACCTTAAAGATAAATTAGCTTTGAAAGACTTAGGAATTCTGATCAACACAGTGACCAACCACAATTCCAAAAATAAATACTATCTACCTTCAAAAAGAGAACTGATGGTTTCAGAGTGCAGAATAAAGCATATTTTTCTTCTCTTTTTTTTTTTTTTGACATGGTCAGGTGAGAATTTTGTTTTACATGACTATACATATTTGCAATTTTATTCTTCTCATGTTCTCAATGTGTGAGGGAGGAGAAAAAAAGGAGAGAAAGAACTAGAAATTTTTTAAAAATTGAATTTTAAAAAGTCAGACCCATATAATGATTGGGGAATGGTTAAATAAGTTGTATGTGAATGTAATGGAATATTACTGCAATATAAGAAAGGATGGATATCATATGATAAATTAAGGCTGGAAGGACTTATATAAAGATTTACATGTGCAGTAAGAAATGATGAACATGATGAAAGAAGTCTGGAAAGACTTCTGTGAACTGTTACAAACTAAATTAAGCAGAACCAAGAAAACTACACATGCACCATGGCAACGATGTAAATGAAAAGAACAGTAACAAAAAATTGGATGATGTGAAATTATAATAATCAAACTTGCTCCGCCCCACCAAAAAAAATTTAAGAATGACTTCCCCATATGTATGGGTGTGGAAATTGTGTTTCTACAGATTCCGATTTTTTTTAATATATTTATTAGTTTGCTGAATTGAGGTTTTTTTCCTTTTTTATTTTTTATTATAAGGGATGACTCTCTAGAAGGGGAGGAAGGGGAGGAATTTATTAGAAAATATAAGTGATATAAAAACAAAAGGTATTAATAACTATAGTTGTGCTTGTGAAATTTTCCTAGGTGTGACCTACAGCAAATCACATTTAAGAGTCATATACTACTTAGCACTAGAAGAGACCTTAGAATGGTATAGTTCAACCCATTTCTTCATATTTAATGAAGAGATAAACAACCTTGCTTAGTCTAAAATATTACCAAAAGATACATCCCTCTTCTGCCAGCTGTGGCCAATAAAAGCCACATGATTAAAACTGTCTAAAGTCTATTAATAATCTTTTTTACTTACTTCTTTATCTAACAGACTAATCAGATGAGCTAATATGTAAAGACATTTTGCAAACCTTAAAGCCTTAGGGATATGTTAGCTATGGATGTAGTTAGGAACACAATGGACTGAGCACTAGAGTAACATCAGGAAGACCTGAGTTTGAATTCTCCCTCAAACACCTCACTAACCAAGACACTGGCAAGTAACTCACTTAACTTCAAGGCCTGTTTCCTCAACTATAAGAGTAGGTAAGAGTACCTACCTCACAGGGTTGTCACGAGGATCAAAGGTAATATGTATAAAGCATTATGTCAACAGTACCTGCGATTATTAATGAGACTGGTATAAAAGTTTAACTTAGTACCATTTGCTGATGTTAAATAGATTAGGGTCCAGGTTATGAAGGGTAGGCATGTAAATGGATGCCACTTAGATGACCTGGTCCCTCTACAGGGCAGTGCCACAATAAATTACTCACACAGTCACCATCCCAGTGCAGACTCTGGAATATTTCCCAACCTGAATTATGACAACAGTCTCCTAATTGGTCTCCCCTTCTCAAGTCCCTCCCCACTCCAATGCATCTTTCAAACAGCAACCAAGGTGATCTTCCTAAAGCATAGGCCCATGTCATCTGGACACATCAACTTACACATCATCAAAGCTCCCTATTACCCTTAGGATCAAATATCAAATCTTCTGATTGGCTTCTAAAACCCTTCATAACCTGGACTCTTCCTACCCTTCCATCTTTTTATTCTTTACTCCTCTCTACCTACACAATGATCCAGTGCCACTGGCCTTCTTGCTTTTCCTCAAATACAACATTCCATCTCCAGATACTGTACTGAGCCTTTTCATTGGCTGTTCCCTATACCTGGAATGCTATTCCCTGCTCATGTCATTCAAGACCCATAGTCTCACAAGAATGGCAAAGAGGATCTCATGACACCATAAAGGTTAAGAATTCCTGCTCCATAACATGAAGCCTCTGCTTTTTCCTTTATTATACCCACTGCCTAGCACAGCTGGATGGCAGTTAGTGCTTAATAAATGCTCATTGACTATTGATAGTGATGAAAAGGAAAAATCCACAAACGCTTGAGAATTTCACTTACATAACTAAGAATCATATAATTGGTCAGTTTTCCTGTACTGCTGTCTTATATAGGCAGAAATTGGCTCCTAAGGCAATCACAACTATATTTCCCCTTACCAAGCACAGGACTTTTCAATGCACTTCTGTTTATCAGTTAACCCAATCATATATGCAGGGGAGGACATGGAATCAAAACTCAGCTCTGCCACTTGCTGCCTGTATGATCTTAGACACTTTGTAAAATGACCTCTATGGTCACCTCTACCTTTAAATCAATGACTTATCAAAAACATAAATCCTATAAAAATGTCAGTAGTAATAGTGGTATTGAGAGTAAAGTTAATAATTTCTTCTACTCTCAAATCTGTCTTCCACATAGATGGCAAATTGATATTCTTAAAAACACAAGTCTAGGGGCAGCTAGGTGGTGCAGTGAATAGAGCACTGGCCCTGGAGTCAGGAGTACCTGCGTTCAAATCCAGCCTCAGACACTTAACACAAAAAATGAGCTGTGTGACCTTGGGCAAGTCACTTAACCCCTACCTTCCCCCTCCAAAAAAGCATAAAAACAAAAAAACACAAGTCTAACTTCATCTTTCACTTGCTCAAAAATTTCCAGTGGCTCTCTGTTGTACATTAGACTTTGGTACTCAACATAGGGTCAGTAAACTTTTTTTAAGTTATTCTGATAACTGTTTTTTACTATAATTGATTTCCTTTCTAATCCTATGTATGTCATCTTATGCATTTAAAAATTTTGTGTATTGTGATCCTGAATGAAGTGAGCAGAACCAGGAGAACACTGTACACAGTAACGGCAATACAGTAATGTTTTACATATTTATAACCTATATCAGATTGCTTGCTGTCTTGGGAAGGGCAGAGAGGAAGAAGGGAGAGGGGAAAAAAATCGGGAACTCAAAATCTTATTGAAAATGAATGTTGAAGGGCGGCTAGGTGGCACAGTGAATAAATAGAGCACTGGCCCTGAAGTGAGGAGGACTCGAGTTCAAATTTGGCCTCAGATACTTGACACACTTACTAGATGTGTGACTTTGGGCTTAACCCTAATTGTCCTCCAAAAAAAAAAAGAAAAAAAAAGAAAATGAATGTTGAAAATTGTCTTTGCATGTACTTTTGGAAAAAATAAAATACTATTTTAAAAAATAAAGGTAGGTAAAAGCTTTATAAGGAAAAATAAGTGAATAAAAATAAAACTATTCTGATGAGAAAGGATCAAAGTCTTCAGCAGAATGTCAAAGGAGATCCATGACAGGACAAAGGTGAAAATACAAAGTCTTCTTCCCAATCCAGCTCTAGCCAACTTTCCTAGCATTATTGCATATTACTCTTCTCAGAGTTTTATATCTTCCAGGCTAAATAACGTGCTTGCTGTTCTCCAGAAAAGACATTCCATCTCCTGCCTCCAAGACTTTAAAAAGGCTGTCTCCATTCACGCATAAAATACTCACCCCTCAAATTCACAGAAATTTCCTTTGAGGGTCAGCTCAAGTGTTATCTCCTACAGAAAGTATATCCTGATCTCCCAGTTGCTAGCGCTCTCCCCCCCCAGAAAAATTTTTTTTCCTCTTTCTCTCTTCCTTTGTCTCATACTTTATTTCTAGCCTGGGTCTCCACATCTCAACCATGAATGGAAGTACAAGGGTTGTAACTCACAGGCCCCATTTCACTGCAGATCAACTTATGAGCTTTAATCTGCTCCACTTCCAACTTGGACAAGGTTCCCAACTATTTCATTTTGTTTTTTTAACTCATCATCTCTCACAATGCTTGGCACACAAGCTTAATAAGTTATTGTTGAATAGAACCAAAGGGTAAAGAAGGCACTGCCTTCACAATGGAGGTAGCTCTCAGAAGAAATAATTGCTATGGCAACCACTGCTACAGCCTTTCCCACCCTTATTTCCCCAAAGGCTGCTCTGGATACCCCATTTGAAAGCCTTTTAGCTTCAGACAAACCAGTGCTGAATTATCCCCATGAGTGCACTCACCCTGCCTATGTCCTCCTCTCTCAAAGTTGGAACAAAATAAAATTTAGCTTCTTCAGCAACTTTGTTGTTCTTGAGACTCCTCGTCCCTTTGGAAGGAATGAGAACAGTGAAACAGCAAACGGTAGGCCTGGCTTAGGTTGTGTCTCTAAGGTAATTTTACTTCAGGATCACCTGGCGCACTATAAAGCCATATTCTGTTGCCTCAGTATATGCTCTGCATACAAATACTCTCTGTTCTACCCTGCCAATCTATATTCTGAGGGGGGTTGTCCCTACTTATCATGTGTACTCAGAGCACACCTGCTCAATGCCTGAGTCAATGTTATGTAATCCATGCACCCTAAGAGTACAGCACCCCTAAGCATGACCCTCAAGCAGCAGCTTCTCCTATCTAACAGTGAGAAGACTAAACTCCTTCCTGAGAGAAATCAATATGAAAATGACAAAAGTGTTGACAAAAGTATCCTCTTGCTCTGAGGACCATCAAATTTAACTACATAGCACTCAAAGACGCTAATACCTAGACAATATCAAACAAGAGTCCATTCCCCTGAAGCTCTCTAGTATCTATTATTACCCTGACATGTTTAGGTGAGTACTAGAGAATATAATCCTAACCCCTTCCTCTCATGCAAGTTAAGTTAGCTTTTTCTTAAAAGGTAAAAAATTTAACTTGGTTGGCTCAGGTGACTAAAGTCTCAGTCTACTGATATCATTTTCTTGGTCACCCGAGTATAAATCAGTCATGCTGGAAAAAAAAAAACAATGGGCAACCCAAACAAGGGAACTTTTGCTTGGCTGAATCAACTCATGTTTTCAATACACATCACTGATAAATAGTCTTCCGTTGTAGCTAAATAAATCTCTTTTTGTTAACTTGAATGACTTGAATGTCTCTCACTTTGTTGCAATATCAAATATAAACTGCCAAGAGGCTTGTCTGACTGTGGCCCAGCCCAGAACAACTAGTAGAGTATTGCAGGATTGGAACACAAAAAGCTGACTGAAGTGGGAATGGATGGGGAGTTCAGAGATAGATAAGCCCAGATTGACCTTTGTGCTTTTCTGGTGATCTTGGCAATGCCCCTAGGAACAATGGTTGCTTACTGAGAGATTAGAGAATAAGCTTCCTGTGGCCATTTAGCAAGTCTAATTTGAGTATATGCTGCATGTCCTTAAAACCTGTACCTTGAAGATAATTGCTGTAAACTCTCTTTTAGGCCCAAAAGCAGTATTGTCCCTGGGCCTCCCAGTCAGCCTATAAAGGGGTTTCCTCAGCAATAAGTTTACCTTCAAAGTGCCTCACTAATGTTTGGCAAGTGAAAATTATTTTCCCCTCACTAACAAGAAGAAATACAAAATAATGAGATATCCACTCAAGGCAGAACAGGTATATGCCCTGTCCACATGTAGTGGGCCTATGCCTTGTACAGACTTAATACATCAGTGGAAGGTTGTTCTGACTGAATGCAAACCGAGAATGCAATCTGAGGTGACCTAGATGTTAACACCTTGAGTCATGACCTCCCTGTGAATAGCTTTAATTGTCCAATAGTATTGGCCCAACATCATACTGTCTGAATAATAGTATGACCCAGTCTCAGGCAATATCTGCATGGATTGCCCGCAAATCACTATTGAAAATGGTAAATGACACCTTACACCTCAAAAGTTCAAAAAAGAGGGGCATTTATTAAATTAAACATCTCCTATGTACCAGGAACTGTACTAAGTGCTTTTACAAATATTACCTCATCTGATACAATCCCAGAAAGGAGGTACTACTATTAACTCCATTTTACAGATAAGGAAACTGGCAAACAGAGAACACAACTACTAAATGTCTGAAGCTAAATTTGAATTCAGGTCTTCCTGACTGATTCCAGGACCAACACCTTCATCTACTACCCACAACCTAACTGCTCAGATGCTAGGAAAAGTAGCATTCCTTCGGCAGGTTTCTTTAAAAAAGTCATTATTTCATAACACGAAAGTTTTAAATTCATAGGACCATGTCTTTAGGGACCTTGGAGGTAATCTGGTCCAACACCCCTCATTTTACAGATGAGAACCAGAGAAGTCACAAGACTTGTACCAGGGCATAGAGGAAGCATCAAGTGGCAGAGCCAAAATTCAAATCAGACCTTCCAACTCTACATATGGTCACAAGTGGCCTTCTAGGTCCTGGGATCCAACTTTTTGACTAAGTCCAAGTTTTACACAACAAATCCTTTTATTAAAGGCATTTGTCCTATAAAGTTTAGATTCAAAGGGCCATGCTTGAGGACCTAGACCCCTAGAGGGTCACATGTGGTCTTGAGGTCACAAGTTTCCCACCTGTGAACTATACCCTGCTCCTACCCCCCCTCCACCCTACCCCTAACCCAACCTCCTACCCCCACACACTTACTAAGGATGATGAGATGAATGCATATAGTAATTAATGTCCAGGTTGCCCCTTGTCAGCTCTCTTTTTGGGGAATGTGAGAATACTCTGGCGAAGCTCACAAACTACACAGCATCTTCCTTCCTACATGTTTTAGACTCTCTACATCATGCTGTCGAAGTCCTTCAATATCTTTGCCATCAGGGCTGGTACTCACAATACTGATTCCCCCTCCTTGATAAAGATCTAATCCTACCACTGAACAGGTCTCTAGTACCCAAGTAGCTATGGTCCTTATTCATCTCCATACACAAGCATATAAAGTTCTTCTCTACAGTTTACCAATGTTCCTTCAACAAAACCATGATTCTACATAGATTTTTGTACTTGTCAACATTTGTAATATTTGAAGTTGGTATTTTTGCAACTGGATATATGTCATTATTATTGCATAATGACAGACTGGGCATTTTTATAAAATGGGACAAATACACTCATCAGCACATTGTACTTTTATTTTTAAATAATGAAAAACACAAAACTGCTTTTCTGTAACTTTGAAAGTCCTCAAATGCTTACTATCAAAAAAAAAATCCCAAAATTGAGTTTGAAAGATTTTTAATACAGTATTTATAGCTACTTGCACTTGTTAGCTCTGAACTGCACACCAAACTCAAGGTAATGGGAGTTATCTTTTAGATTCATAAATAAGAAACCAGCTAAAATCACATCAATAGAAAACAATATCCCAGGCTTCTTAATGGGTTTCATCTCAGGAGACCATAAAAATGCTTTTATAAACTAACATTTAGTGTTCTAAAAATATACAAGGGATCAGAAGGTACACACAGCTATTCCCGATCATTTATTCAATCATTAAATACATTCTGCAGGCATTTATTATTAAATGCCTACTATGTGCCAGACATCATGCTAGGCACAAGGAACACACACACCGTACTTTCAAAGAGTTCACATACTTTTGAGAGAAAAAATATATACATAAAATATCAAATGCAAAATATATACAAAATATTTGGGAACAGATGGAAAGATGGGGGGGTGGGGGCAGGGAACTAGGTGGTACAGGATAGAATGCCAGGCCTACAGTGTCAGGAATTCAAATCTTACCTCAAACACTTACTAACTGTAAAGTTCCTCATTTGTAAAATGAGTTAAGAGAAGGAAACTGCAAACCAATCCAGTATCTCTTTCAAGAAAACCCCAAATGGGGTAACAGTCATTCATTACTAAAAACAAGTGAACAAAAGAACAAGAGCAAAACAGGGAGGGGTTCCTATAAGAAGGGTCACTTAAAACTTAGCTTTGAAGAAAGCAATGATGTGAAGAAGCTGAGTACATTTCAGGCACAGCAGACAACTGGTACAAAGGCATGGAGGCTAAAAATGCATCTCGTGTCCAATTAATAGCAAGCAGATGAGTTTAGGTGGAAAGTAGTGCATGTCACAGACAGTAATATGCAGTGAGCCTGGAAAGGCAGGTTGGGGCCAGATTGTGAAGGACTATATTTTATACTAGAGACAATGGAGAATCATTGGAATCTCCTGAGTAACATGATCAGCTTCAAACTTGAAAACTATAAATTTAATATCTATGTGAAAAATACATTGGAGACATCTAAAGCAGGGAATCCAATTAGGAAGCTACTTGAAATAGTTCTGATGAGAAGTAATGAGGGCCCAAATTAGGATGATAGCCATGTGGGTATAGGTAGGAGACAGATGTGAGATACTATGAAAGTACAATCAACAAGACTTGGCAATACAATAGGATGTGGGAAACGAAGAGGAAAAAAGTCAAAGATGCCTCCAAAGTTGCAAAACTTGCTGACTAGAAGAAAGAGAAGTAGAGAAGAGTATAGGGAGTTTTTTGAGGGGAGAATAATAAGAGATAAAGAATTCTGTTTTGGACACATTGAGTATAAGAGACAGAACATCCAGGGAGCAAAGATGACGGATTGGAACAGGACCTCCACACAGCTTCAGTTCCCACCATCTCCAATACATGTAAAAAAAACTAAACAAATTTTAGAGCTACAGAACCCACAAAGTGAGAGAAAAAAACAAATCTCCCGCTGAAGGTAGCCTGGCAGGCCAACAGGAAGGGTATATATTGTAGCAGGCTGGGAGCCAAGCACATTCCCATGTGAGCACCACGTTTCTGGCCCCAGGGTGGCCCCGCCCAGCTGCAGCCAGAGCAGACTTCAGGAGAGTGAATCACTAGCAGCTGTGGCAGTTTCCAGACTTCTCAATCCACAAATGCCAAAAAGAAAGTAAAAGGTCAGTAGGGAACTCAGTTGGATATGGGTGGAGAAGAATGCAGTCCGGCCTCTGCCCCCAGGGAGAGAAGTGGCAGAGGTGCCGCAGATGCACCTGCTGCCACCTGGCTGCCTATGGAGCTCATGGCCTGCAGATTGTAGGGGGACCATTCAGAGGGTAATCATCTGGCTTTAACCTACTTGGATCTGGATCACAGTCTTAGGCGGTAGTCCTGGGGAGTGTGGCCAGTGTGCCAGAGCTTGTGGGAGCTGCAGAGAGGGTGCCCTCCTAATAGCTCCGGTGGCTGCAAAAACCCCAGAGATTTGGGACATACCTCTTCGCAATCTGGAAGCAGAGTTCTACCACGGCAAACGGCTCAAAAGTCAAGTAATTGGTCGGCAGTGTGAGCAAGCAGAGGAAGCACAAACAGACCATAGGATCCTTTTTTTGGAGACAAAAAGGATCAAAGCATGGAAGCAGAAGTGAATGAAGTCAAGAATTCCTGCATCGAAAGCTTCCAAGAAAAATATGAACTGGTTACAGGCCATGGAGGAGCTCAAGAAGGATTATGAAAATCAAGTAAGAGAAATGGAGGAAAAATTGAAAAGAGAAATGAGAATGATGCAAGAAAATCATGAAAAGCAAGTCAACAGCCTG
>JAQQSV010021470.1:0-10778 GCA_028646515.1 Pseudochirops corinnae | reverse complement strand
TCTCTCTCTCTCTCTCTCTCTCTCTCCCTCTCTCTTTCTGCCTCTGCTTGTCTCTATCTCTCTGCTGCTCTCTCTGTCTCTCTCAGCATCTCTCTCTCATTGTTGTTTTCTGTCACTGTCTCTCTCTGTCTCTCTGATACTCTATGCAGATCAGCCTAAACTCTCGGAACCCAGGACCTAAAGGCAAATAAAAATTTAAACACGGTAACAGATGTGAAGTGCAATCCATCGAGAGGTACATTTCATCATTGTCTCTCCATGTAACTCTCTTAATCCAGACCAATCGCTCCTCAGATACCATTTGGCAGTTCTTGAATTAGTTAGGGGGTTTACAGTCTCTCCCAGACACTGCCTTTCCCCCTCATCCATGATTCCTGTGTTGTGAAGTTGCCTCAGAAAGGGTAAGTAGGCAGCTTACCCCCTGGCATCTGCCTCCTATGGTGTGCAGCTGTCTCCTCATCCATCCTAGAGCCACAATGTGGTGTAAGGAGCCATAGCCTAGGGTTCAGGATTGAAGTGCTATTTAGAAAAGCAAATTACTGACAGTTTCATGAGGAACAGAACAGGCCCAGGGAGATGGTGGATCCAGGATGTATTTTTGCCTTCTCACCAGGAAGTGGCTGCCCTGGAAGGTAAATGGAATATTCCCAGATGCCATGGAGTGAGAATCTCACGGGGGTAGTCTATTCCACAGAACAACTCTATTTTGTTTTTTTTTTCCCCAATATATCAGCATTTCCCACCCCATAATGCCTTAAGTCCAATAAGTCTCCATTAGAACCCATCAAATTGACTCTTCACACACCGTATGTCTGGAATGCAGAGAATGAAGCCCCTAAGATGCAAATGTTGATGCTTTCTCTTTCCTCTTCTAGTGTCCACATAGAGGTGCAATGGGTGCAAATAGCTTTCCTTTATTAGTCATAGGTATTCTTGTGATGTGAAATGCACCCATAAGACTGTAAAATCAGATCAGTAGCAATGGTATCTTTAGATTCACTCAACAGATATTCAATTCAACCAAACATTATTAAGTGTCTACTTAATAAATAGCCCAGGGCTAGGATCCTTGAATATAAAAATTAGATAAGACAAGATGCAAGCCCTGCTCTCAATGAGCTGATAATCACCAAATGCATTATGGCTATAAATAATCACTAACATTTATAATATGACTTAGAGGCACTCTACATATATTATCCCAGTTAAATTGCATGATCATTCTGTGAACTAGGAATGGATAGGCATTATTAGACCCTTTTTTCACAAATAAAGAAACAGAGGCTCAGGGAGCTGAGATGACTTGGTCATGGCCAAAAACATGTAACTGTCAGAGGAAGGATCTGAATCGTAACCTTTCTGATTCTAGCAGTCTAGCCAGTACACTATGTTCCACATTGCACAAAGTATAGGAAAATGTGTTCTGCTGACAGATTTTTGCATCTACAATTCTGTTGAACCTTCCACCAGATAAACATACATACTAGCATCTGACGCCATACAAGCACAGCTGTTTTCTGTGATGTGAATGCTACCAGTCACAGCTGGCTGTGCATAGGTGAACGTGAGCCAGAAATGCAAGGAGTCAGTCAACAAACATTTACAAAGCACCTGTTATGTGCTAGGTGCTGCGCTAAGTGCTGGGAGTACAAAGAAAGGTTAAAAGATACCTTCTGCTCTCATGGAGCTTACAATCTAATGGGGGCAACACCTGCAAACAACCATGTACAAACAAGATACTACAGGATAAGCTGGAAATTATCAAGAGAAAAAAGGCATAGAATTAAGAGGGTTCAGGAGAGTTTTCCTATAGAAGATGTGATTTTATGAAGGATTTGAAGGAAGCCAGGGAAACTAGAAGGTGGAGATGGAGAGAGAAAGTTCTAGGTATGGAGCACAGCCAGGGAAAAAGCCCAAAGTTAGGAGATGGAATATCTTGTTTGGGGAAGAACAGAGGCCAACGTCGCTGGATCATAGAGTAAGTTGGGGAGGAAGGTGTTAGGTGGAAGAAGACTAGAAGAGTAGGGGGTGAGCAAATTTGAAGGACTTGAATGCCAGAGGATTTCATATTTTATCCTAGAGGTGACAGGAAGTCATTGAAGTTTATTGAGTGTGTGTGTGTGTGTGTGTGTGTGTGACATGATTAGGTCTACACTTTGACAGCTCAATAGAGGATGAACCAGAGTGGGAAGAGACTTGTGGACGTAGACTTACCAGCAGAAGAATCCAATGATCCACCCTGGAGGTGATGATTGTCTGAACCAGGGTACTGGCAGAGTCAGAGAAGAAAAGAGGGATTGTTTGATATCCTAAAGGTAAAATCAAGAGGTCCTGGAAATATATTGGATATGGGATCAGTGAGAGACAATGAGGAAGAAAGAATGGTTTTGGGGGAAAAAATAATGAGTTCAGTTTGGGACATAGTGAGATTAAGATGTCTATGGGATATCCAGTTTAGGATGTTCAACAAGCATTTGGAGAGGTGAAACTGAAAGTAAGCACAGAGGTTAGGACCAAATAAGTAGATTTGGCAGTCGTCAGTATAGAAATTGTAATTGGAACCAAGGGAACTGCTGAGATCACCAAGCAAAACCAGTACAGAGGGAACAGACAAGAAGGCCAGGACAGAGCCATGTGGGACACTCACAGTTAGTGGGTGTTACCTAGATGAAATTCCATACAGCGAGATTAAGTAGGAATAGTTAGATGAATAGGAGAATCAGTGGAAAGCAATGTCTGAAAACTGAGACAGAAGAGAGTATCAAGGAGAAGAGATTGGTCAACAGTGTAAAAAGCTACAGAAAAAATTTTTTTAAAAGAATGAGAATTGAGAAAATTTTATTAGATTTAGCAGTTAGATCATTAATAACTTTGGAGAGCAGTTTCAGTGGAATTGTGAGTTTTGAAGTTTTATCATAGGAAATTAAAAAGAGAATGAGAGGAAAGGAAGTGGAAGTACTTAATGTAGATAGCCTTTTTAAAAAATTTAACCATTAAAGGCAGGAGAAATATAGGACAGTAGCTTAAAAGAAGGATTATTAGAACATTTTTTTTGAGAATGGAAGGCACATGTGCATGTTTATAGGCAGTAAAGAATCAGACAGTAAACAAGGTGAGACTAAAGATAATGAGAGAGGAAGGGATTTTAGAGAGGGAAATCTACTAGAGGAGATGGGATGGAATAGGATTATTAGGGCAGGTAGAAAGGGCTGCCTTGGCAAGGAGAAGAGCCACCTCTTTGTGTGAGACAGGAAAAAGAATTTAGTGGCAGAAGGCATCTGGGTCATGTGAAATGAGGAAGGAGAAGAAGAAGGTCTTTGTGAATGGCTTTATTTTCTTTTTCAGAAAAAAAAAACAAGGCAAGGTTTTCAGTAAAAATGGTGAGTTGAGAAGAGGCATGGAAGGTTTGAAGAGGGATGAAAATGTCTGGAAAAGTTGCTGTGGTGAGTCAATTAGGAAGGAATAAAAAGACTGCCTTGCAGTAGTGGGAGCCTATGTGAGGTTATGTAACATAAATTTAGTGGCCCCATTCACTATGGGTTCATGATATTTCCCAGCTTCATTCAGCTGTATGTGTATAGGAATGAAGTAAGAAGATGGTGGAGTGGTCCAAGGCTTAGATCAGTAGTATGATAAGGGGGCAAGGAACTCAAGAGAAGACGACAGTGTAGAAACGGAGTGGTTCGCCAAAGGATCAAGATAGGGAAAAGAACAAAAAAAAATAAGTAGAACAGAGATGGACAGTGATGGACTAAAAGAGAAATGAGAGGTCAGTGGATTAAAGTCCTGGTGTGGATGAAGAAAAAGGTTTGGTGTTGTAAGGCAGAGGAAGAGATGGAATGAAACAACTGGTGATCAAATATTTCTGAGTTCATCAACACGGGAATGGAATATTTATGGGTAACAGTAAAAATCAAGGGTGTGATCATCTTTGAATGTGGCTGAGTTTGGGTAAAAAAAGTAGGTCCTGGAAATCAGTAAATTAAGGAATTGTTTGAAGAGAGGGTGGGTGCTGGATAGTTCCAAACGCTAAAGCCCACAAGGTCCCTGGCATAATCATCATACGCTCTGAAAGCCAAGAATAAGCAAAAACTATGTGTCAGGCTGTGGCAGGATTAGGTATCAAAGATGTAAAAAAATAAAATAAAATAAAACCATAGCTCCTCCCAAGGCATTTTTTCCAATCAAGTTAAGCAAATTAAAATGAAAGGGAAAAATACATGTTTTTCTAAGTTAAAAATTGTTTGGATCTGGAGTTTTGAAAGAAGCTAAAGATTACAATGAATAGAACTGAGAAAGGAATGCATTCCTAGAATGAAGGAATGCATTTCTGTACAAAGGATCAGAAGTGGTCAAGGAGAGGTACCATTCAGTCAATTGCAAGTAAGTCAGTTTGAATGAAATATAGAAAGCAGCAACAGGAATGATATGAAATTTACCTAGAAAAGTAGATAGGAACAATTATAAAAGGCTATAAGACCATATTAAATTTTTATTTTATTTTATTTTTCCCTATGGGACAATCAAAAGCATTGTTAGGAGCTGGGTGAGAAGAGACTTAGGGGGTGGAGGTGAATAGTGACTGCAAAATAAACTGTAAAAGAGATTTCTTCAGTGCTATAGTTTGGACTACAGGATCAATGGGATCCCTTCCAACTTTCAAATTCCATGATTCTGTGACCTGAAACCATATCCCAACTCTACCCCAGTTCAGCCTGTACTTTTAGATTTTGACTATTCTTACTGCCTCTGGCTCATTTGCTGGGCACATTATGTTAAACACTATGCAAATAGGCCCTTAAAGCTATTCAGTTCTTAATTCTGCTTCCTCACTTAACTCAGACCTTATTGCTGTCCATATCTCAGTCCCAGGTCAGTCTTGCCACCCCTGCTGATAACCAGAACCATGCATCTTCTGCATTTCCATATCACACCTTTTAAATGCATGGCTTTTCTTTAATGATATATTCATTTTTAAGTCTAAGGCATTCTACAGAGATAACCCAATTAATGAAGTCCCAGATGAAGAAACTGGACTTTTGCATCATAGAATCAGCATTGGAAAGAATCAAAGAATCAAAATCCATTAAGTCTGAGCCATAAGGGAATAAGAATTCCCTCTACATTACAGCCATAAACAGTCATACAGCCATTGTTTGAACAACTTGTAACTGGGAGAGGTGAATATATCACAAAACTACTACTGCATTTAGTATTAGACAGGAAATGGTATATATGTTATGGATAGGAGTCTTGTCTCTGACAAAATAACTATATGACCATGGACAAGTCAAGTCAAATCAATAAGTATTTCTTAAGTACTTACGAGGCAGCCACTATACTAAATACTGGAAATGCAAAAACAAGCAGAAAAAGAAAGGCAGTATCTGCCCGTGAGAAGCTGACATTCTGTGCAGGAAAACAATATAAAAAGCCAAGCTGGGGTAGAGGGAGGGGAGGAGGGGGAGGATGAATGTACTCAACATGGTGGCATTGTAGAGAAAGCCCTGGAGAGTCACGAGTACAGTCTGGAGAGAAATGAAGATGTGGTTGGCCTAAGCCTCTTCCTCAAAATGAAGGTGCTATAGGGACTAGCCAATCAGAGGGAGAGGCCTCAGGGACAAAGGTCGTTCTAATGGGTAAAGTCCAGGATCTAGTATACTTTCATGGTAAAGAGGTTTTAGGGACATTCTTGAGAAAGTTGAGGGGAAAGAGAAGTGCAGACTGGAGAGGAAAATCACTTAACCTCTCCATATTCTACAAAACTCTCTAAGACCATAAACTGTTTAAGTATTGCCTGCCTACATTGGTGGAAGATGTTTCCATACTAGAAGGTTTCCATATCAATAAGAATTACATAATTGAACACAGAGGAAAAACAAGAAAATAACAAACAACAAAGGGCTCAGAGGCAGGAAGAACATTCTAGATCTGTAAAAATAAATTAGAAAGAGGACAATGTTGGTATTCTCTCAGTTACATGTTGCATTTACCCAGTAGAGAGAAGTTCCTCAAAGATGGGAACTAACTTTTATATTTGTCTTTGTATCTTCATCCTTCATAAAGCAGAGAAAGAGCTAGCCTGGAAGCTGGGAACACCTGGGTTCAAAGCCTTCCCCTGATATATACTAGCTGAGGATAAGCCAATTATCCTCTTTCTGGTAAATCTTTCCAATAGTCTAAATTGCAGAAAAGGTGCAAAGACTTTGGTAGAAGGGGTTCCTGCCCCTAGAATTTCCTTATACTAGTGAAATGATAGGCCCAATCCCCTAATCTAATACCTATCACAGTGCCTTGCATAGAGCAGGTATTTGGTAAATGGTTATCGAATTGAATCCTGGTTGTGTAAATTGCCCTCAAGACCAGCTTTCCTAACCTGGACCCCAAACTTCCACTCTTTGCTGGCACATGTTGTTTAGTGGAAATGCAGAAAAGTATTGTAGAAGGCGAGTGGGTAGCACAAGCAGGCAAGGGCCATCTCCTCCTCAGTGAAGAAGATAATGCCGAGATGAGGCAAGTCTGCTTGAACATAAATGATTTTCAGACGTGGAAGATTAGAAGGGGCTGGCTAAGAACTTTATGGAAACACATGAGTTGCTAATCATGAGATAGAAGGGAGAAATGAACAAAAGGAGCAAGAACTCATAGCATGAATTGGGAAGTAACATTTACCTACACTTGAAAACGACACAGTTAATTTGATAGGGGCAAGATCCAAATTTGAACATAGCAGCAAGGCACATCTTGTTCTTGGTAAGTCACTAGTGAATTGGACAAAGCAAAGAAGATTCATTTGTTAATACAAGCCCCAAGAGATCAGGCAGCTCACCCACTTTCCAGCAATGTGCCCTCTTTCCATATTTGCTTTCAGGTTATATGGTGATTTTTTTTAATGTAAGGCGCTATTTCTTAGGGCACATAGTCAGTGTTATACAAAGATCTACTGTGTATGTCAGAGCTGAGGAGTACACTGGGACTTACATCCCAGCAGGAAGGAACAACGTATAGATTTGTTCATGATATTCCTACTTATATTTGTAACCATTTCTTGTTCTGCCCTAAGCTTTTCTGTCTTTATTAAAACCATTAGTTGTTGGGGGTATTTTTGACTGAATGTGGTATTTCAAAGTGAAGAGAGGAACTTCCTTTACCAATGAAGAGCAGTGCTTTCTTTGTGATTTCTGGTCTCTTGCTTTAACCTCCTCCTAATCTCCTAACTACAGATCTTCCAAAGCCTCAGCTCTGGTAAAATTTCATATCCAGAGCTACAGAACAGATGGAGGTAGAAAAACTACTTGGTGCTTTTATCTTAAAAAGAAATCACTATGGTGGCTACACAGACTATAGGTCTGAGAGAGTTTCCAGAGACCTGAATGGTTTGATGACTGAACCAGAGTCCATACAATCAGGAGATAGGTGAGGCCAAACTTGAACTCAGGCCTTCCTAACCTTTTGACCAACTCTCAGTCTATACCAGGTTGCCTCTCAAGTTCATCCAGAACAAATGTCCTCTGTTAGGTTCTAAGCTCCATGTAAGTAAGGATTTTGTCTTATTTTTAATTGTATCTACCCACAACACCTAACAAAGTGCACGGAATAAAACAGACCTAAATATTTGATGAATCAATGAATGAAAAATGCATTTAAATACTTACTATGTACAAACCACTGAGCTAAGTGTTGGGGATACAACAGATGGACGAAGTTTTGGCTATAAGCAAGTCAAATGGGAAGGTCTCATGGTCCTTAGAGGGCAGTGGCAAAGCAGATAATCATGCCTCTTTAATTCCTTTTCCACTGAGAAAATAGCTTTTTCTGTTATTGAAGCATCGGTGCTATGGACTTTGATGGCAAAATATTTATTTTCTGACCCTTCAGTATCTGTGGCTGTAGTGCCTGCAGAAAAAGTTGTGTCTCCACAAGGGGTTCTTTCCCAGGATGATAATTTCAGGCATTGTACTGAAAGCTTTGCTATTCCCAAGGCTCTTGGGTTCAGGGTCTGGAGCTGTCTCCCTCTGGTTCTGAAGGGAGATGTTCACCAAGATGGTGGTGGTTTGATATGCGTGGTATTTTCTATCTCTTGTCTCTCCCTTAAGGGGCCTTGTTGCTTCAACTAGTCTGGCCTTTGTGTGGCAGTTGGATAGCAGCTGGTGGAGGTGAGTCCTTTCTCCGTAGGAATTTCTTTCCCACATGATAACTATGAGGATTGGATTGGAAGTGGGGGTGGGGTGCATTCCCATGGTTCAAGTGCATAATTCTCTGTTGGTTGCAGTTGGTCAATAGTTGTTTGTGGAGGACCCCTTCTCCACAATGATTTCTCCCTTCAATTATGTCTGTGGAGCCAAGGCTAAAAGTAAGTCTGGTGGTTTGGGAGATACTACTATTCCCAAGGCTCTTTGGTTCAGGGTCCTGGGTTCTCTCCATTGGTCTCTGAAGGGAGATGGTGGGCAAGGTGTTGGTAGTGGTTTGAATTGTTTGGTACATGTTAATTTACTTTCTCCCTCTCACTTAGATTGTTTTGTTGTTTCAGCTAGGCTGGCTTGTCTGCCCTGTGGATGGTAGTTGTTTGGCAGAGTGAATGAAAATATGGTTGAATTTCCTAAGTATTTGGTAATTTTACTTTACTAATAGTTCTAAAAAGCTTTCAATTTTTATATGGTGACAATTATAGTCAAGATAGGAGGTATTAACTTTAAAAATACCTTTCTTAATTAAACCCCTAATTTATAAAATTGTATTGTTTGTTCTTTTCTGTTGCTAGAAATTAGTCCATGCTAAGTAGTAAACTACGAAACGAGGGGATTAACCTATCTGCTTTCTAAAGCGTAGTATAATATTAATATTATATGATTATCCTTCTACATAGTCATATGCTTAAAGCCACATGTCTGAGACTGATCTGAATATAGTCAATTTCCATAGATTCAGGTGCCATCTCCTACATGAAGCCTTCTTTTTGGGGGGACATTTTTATTTATATCTTTTACTCACATATTATGTACATTTCCCAACATATTTTCTCCCCTCCTCCTAGAGAACCATCCCTTATAACAGGAAATAACACAAGAGGAAAGAAACAGTTCAGCAAAACTAACCAAAACATGTCCCAAATTATCCTGACTCCACATCTATTGCTCTTCCTACTGTACCATTCTGCCTTTAATGTTATATCTCCCCAGTAGGATAAAGGCATCATTAGTCAATCAATCAGCCAACCAACTAGTATTTATCAAGTGTTTACTACATACCAAACACTATGCTAAGCACTGGAAATACAAAGATAAAAGTAAAAACCTTTCATATTTGTCTTTGTATACTCATGCCTAGCACACTACCTGGCATAAAAGAGATACTTAATAAATGTTTCCTGAATTCATTTGAATCTGGTTCAGGACATTTGATTCAATTAAGTGCAGAGTGGTTTCATGAGGAAAACAAAAGAGTAAATTATGCCAGAATTATTCCAACTCTTGGGGATTCTAAGGCCTACTGAATGGTTTGGGAACTCAGTTCATTCTTCAATTGGTTTGAAGATCTGGCTTGGTTCAAGACTAGGGCCATCTCAGACCTGCTACAGAGGTGCCCTGGAAAAGAATTAAAGGTTAAAAATAAAAGATCTAGTTTGCCACTGGCTCTGAATATGAATACGTCATTCAACCTATACCTGTTTCCTCACCTTTCTATAATGATAATGGTGAAATCGTCCAGTTATTAAATCTGCTTTAGAAAAAAATTAACTTTTACTCTGAAAAGGAATGCCTATGACGTCGTGACTTTCTCTCATACAAAAATAAACAATGTAGTCAAGTAGGACATTTCTTCTAGGGAAGCCCCATGTTGAACATGGAAACTTATATGATAAGGCTCTTGTTACCAACACTTGTATATCCTAAACTTCAATAACAAAGAACTCCCAAAATGATACCCTGAGCATATGACGTAGATGACTATGTCCTAATTGTATAATTTGTATCTCTTGTTGACCTGGTATCCCTAGTTGCCTCATTTTTTTCCCTAAGAAAATTTCCTTAAGGGTTTATGTTATGAGTTGCTATGACCCTGATTAGTTGTCTGGCTCCCTAAGGCAGCAAGTCCCTAAACTGGAGGCCCTGAGCAACAAATTACGTAGGATGTGATTGCAGATAGCTTGCAAACTGCCTACTTTAGGAGTTAACCAACTTCAATTCTCCATCCTGCTTGGGTTACCCTACAGAACTAAGAGAATTTCTACTCAAGGTCTGCTTCTTCATGACCTATCTTTATTTAGAAACTTGTCAATTCTGTTCAGCCTCACCACTCACCATAGCTCTTGAGTCATTCAAGTTTTTCATGCAGAAAATAGTCCAGAAATCACTGAGCTGAACTATGGCCATGGTATTGGTAGCTGTCATTCATAAAGTATCAGAAGCTCCCACCTTATATAGTTATCCTTCCATGCCAGAGGAAGAACAATGAAACTGCTATCCAGAGTACTGAAAAAGACAATTATGTTGACACCAGATTATTGAATTTGGATTAGCTATTTATATATTGTATATATTACTCAACTCCTTGGAAGATAATTGTAGTTAGTTTCCATCTATGGGGGGGAAAGAATTTAGGGCAGCAATTCTTAACATGGGGTCCATGAACTTTTTTTTTAAATTTTATTTTAGTTTGCATCATTCATTTCCACAAGATTTTGAGTTACATATTTTCTCCCCTCCTTTCCCCTACCCACCACCCCAAAACAGCCATCCCAGTGTGTTCCCCCTCCCCCAGTCTATTCTCTCCTATGT
>JAQQSV010021469.1:5000-10779 GCA_028646515.1 Pseudochirops corinnae | reverse complement strand
ATTGTATGTATACATATATGTATATATATTATGTGCATGTTGCCATATAATTATAACTGTATATAATATATATATACATATACACACATCTCTCTATATGTTCATGCCTAGTTATTTTCATGTTTCCTCCCTCACTGGAATATAGTCTCCTTGGGATCAAGGACTATTTTTTGCCTTATTTTTATATCCTCAGTTCTTAACACAGTCCCTGGCACATGGTGCTTGTTGGTGATTAACTGCTTGACTGGGAGAATTAGGAGAGGCCTATTGAGGTGACACGAGCTAAGCCTTGAAATCCGTTTGGGATTCTAAGAGGCAGAGGTGAAGAAGAACACTGAAGACCTGGGGGAGCACCTGTGCAAAGGTGTGTCATGTACAGGGGAAACAAGGCCAGTTTGGCTGGAACATATAGTATATGATGGGGAATAGTTTATAATCAGAGTGGAAAGATGGATCGGAGCCAGATTGTGATGGACATTAAATGTCAAGCAGAGGAGTTTTTATTTCATCTGGGGGACAATAGGGAGTCATTGGAGCTTTTTGAGTAGTGAAATTGTAGAATTCAACTTGTGCTTTAGGAATATCAATTTGGTAGCTGTATAAAGAATGAATTGTAAAAGAGACAGACTGGAGGCAAGGAGACCAATTAGTAGACTATTGTAATAGTCCTGTGGGAGGAGAGGATGGTCTGAACCAGGATGGTGTCCATGGGAATAGATAGAAGGGGACACAGATTAGAAAAGTTGTGGGCGTAGAACAATAAATTTGACAATTGATTGTATGTCTTTGAGGAAGTTACCAAATGTGGAATGGGAGATGTTCAAGAATAAAAAAAAATAATTATTCCAAATCTTTATTGAAAGATGAGGAAAAGGCACTATATTAAGAAACTGATGTGAATGTGCAGGGAACTCCCCAGCCAACTTAGGTTCTTAAAAGACATTGACAGAAGTTGGATGGAAGGACAGATAAGAGATGAAAAGTAGAAAAGTATGGTTTGGTATTATAATAATGTCAGGAGTGCCAAAGCTGGGAATGAGCAGAGGTTGGGAGGGAAAGTTAAGAATAAAAAAGGGAGTTTTTAAAAAGCTATGGGAGGACGGGAGAGAGGAGAAGCTTATAATAATTATAACGATAACTAGGATTATTCAGATACCTCTTTAAGGTTTACAAAGCACTTTACAAATATTATCTCATTTTATTCTTAAAACAACCCTGAGAGATAGGTGTTCTTATTATCCCCATATTACAGATGGGAAAAACGAAACAGACAGAGGTCAGGAGAGTTGCCCAGAGTCACACGGCAAATATGTTTCTAAGGGTGGAGCAGATTTGACCTCAGGTCTTTGTGACTCCAAGTCTAGCATTCTATCCTCTGTGACCCATAGCTTTGACAAGATTGCTGCTTGGATGGAGGGAGATGATGCCATCAGATGGCAACTGCTCAGCTCATATTTTGTTTTCTCTGCCTAGGAAAACTATATTTTGGACTGGAAAAAAACAAAGCAAAAATAGCCACGAGGGAGTTAATATCCAGTAAGCGGACACCTAGCTATGTATCTTCATCACCACATACAGATAAACCACATCTTAAGGTTCTGAAAGAATTGTTACTGAAAGAATGTTGAAAATGATGAGTTACCTCAGGATTAGAGTGGGATAAATGTCTCATTTTTCCAAAAGGGAAAAAAGTGGAATCTGCCAGCTATATAGGTCAGTGAGTCTAACTTCAGTTTCTGGCAAAATTCTAAAATGTGTGTGAATTTGTATGTATGTGTGTATACGTGTATATATTAATTTTAATTGTCAGTTCCAAATTCTCTCTCTCCCTCACTCCTGCCCCACCTATCCAGAAATCAAGAAGTACAATATCTATTAGACACGTGAAGTCATGCAAAACATCTAAAATATGAATATCGTTAAAAGGATGACTAGTGACCATGTAGAAAAGGAAGCAGTGATTACAAAAGACACACTCAGCTTCACCAACAACAGGTTTTGCCAGACTCACTTTGTTTCCTTTTTTGATAGAGTTGCTAGGTTGGCAAGAGTAGAAGAATGAGGTAGATGTAATTTACCTAGATTTTAGCAAAGCCTTTGCCAAAAGCATATCCTGCTCTTCTCGTGAAGCTGGAAAGAGGTAGACCAGACAAACATATAGTTGGGTGGATTTGGAAGTAGTTGAATGGCCAAGTCCAAAGAGTAGTCATTAACAGCTTGTTATCAACTTGGAAGGAGATCCCCATTGGAGTGCCAGACACTACAGTATTTAAAATTCATATCAGTGGCTTAGATAAAAATATAGTTGGCATGCTTATTAAATTTGCAGATGATACAAAGCTAGGAGGGAGAGATAACTAACACGTGGGATGACAGGGTTAGTTAGGATCCAAAAGACCATACCAGATTAGCATTGGGCTGAATCTAATAAGATGAAATGCAATAGGCAGAATGTTGCCTTGTACAAGACAAGTTGGGGGAGGTATAGTTAGCTCTTTTTCTGGAAAAAAAAAATCTAGCAGTTTTAGTGAACTTCAAAGCAAGTAAGTCAGTGGTGTGATGTGGCAGCCAAGAAAGCCAATAGGAACTTAGAATACATTAATGGAAGAGGTGATGGTTTTTCTGCACTCTTTGGTCAGAACATCTAGCACTTAGCCTGTGCCTTGTGGAGATTAAAGTAATTTAGAGAGACAGAGTTTTTAGGTAAATTGTAATCAGTTTTGTCAATCACAGTCCAGAGACGATTGGCAAAGAAGGCTCCTTGTCTTCCAGTTCTGTCAAAGAGACTGAGTGGCTACTTTTTTTAGATGTGTATGCCTTTGGGACAGCTAGGTGGTATAGTAGAGAGAACACTGGACCTGGAGTCAGAAAGGTCAGAGTTCAAATCCAGCCACAGATTCTTATTAACTGTGTGTAACCCTGGGCAATATGCCTTTGGACAAGAGGTGTTCCATCAAACAGCCATTCACTCTACTTTGTTAACAGTTTAATTAGAGATGGACTTTACAAAGAGAAGTGAGTTTGCTTCAATGATGGACTGAGAGTGATATCCTGTCCCACTTGGATAGAGAGACCATCACTATATCCAGATCATCCCCAGCCTTGAGCTATCTAGATCTGTCCCCACCCACCCTTCATTAAATGGAATTCACCTGGGATTAGAGATTCCTTGTAAGGTTGTGTTGGGTTAGATAGAGGAGAAGTTTATCTCAGCCTTCAGAGACTGAGGTTTTGAAAACAGCAAAAAGAGGAGGAACTCTGAATCTTCCCAGATTATTAGTTATTAATAATAATTTCTCTCAGCCTGTACATAATAGGTATTTTAAAATGTTTACTGGCTGAGTGGAATTTTGTGTTCAGTTCTAGAAGTCACAATTTAGGAAGAACATTGATCAGTTAGAGACTATCCAGAGGAGATAGATAGAGTGCTGGATCTAAAGTCAAGAAGACTCATCTTTCTGAGTTCAAATCCAGCCTCAGATACTTACTAACTGTTACCTTGGGCAAGTTACTTAACTCTGTTTGCCTCAGTTTCCTCATCTGTAAGATGAACTGGAGAAGGAAATGGAAAACCACTCCAGTATCTTTGCCAAGAAAAACTCAAAATGAGTTCACAAGGAGTCAGCCACAACTGAGACAACTGAACAGTATCCAGAGGAGAACAACCAGGATGGTGAAGGTTCTTGAGCTCATACCATATATTATCAGTTGAAGGAAATGGGGAAGTTTAGGCTGGAGAAGTGACAACTTAGGGAAGAAGTGGCCTTGTTAGGGGTAGATGCTTATGATTTTAGGAAAACATTTGACAAAATCTTGCTATTCTTAGGAAGAGCAATTATTAATTGCTCTGAAGAGCAATTATTAATGGTTTGATATGACTTGGATTTAGTTGTCCAGTGGAATGCTATACTCTTCCCTGGTAAGAATATGTCTAGAACACTGTGTCCTGTTCTGAGTGCTAGAAGTATCAATAGATAGCATGATGTAGTGGGAAGGGAGTCAACCAGGAAGACTGGGTTCAAAAGCTACTCCAGCCACATACTGTCTGTGTGACCTTGGGCAAGTCATTTGCCCATTACTCTGGGCATCTCTCTAAGACAGAGGTTCTCAACCTGTGGGTTGCAACCCCTTTGGGGTCACATGGGTCACCTAAGACTGTCGGAAAGCATATTTCCGATGGTCTTAGTAACCAAGACACCGCTCCTCTATCTGTCTCCAGGCGGATCCACCCACATACGAGTATTAAAGGGTCATGGCTTTAAGAAGGTTGAGAACCACTGCTCTAAGACTATAAATTGCAGAAATGGTGTTAGTCTGCACTGTTAAATGGAGTTTCCTTACCTGAGAGTTCCATATACTAATGCAATTATAGATGCAGTCTTATGCTTATTGAAAATCTGGAGAGGGTTTAGAAAGAACACAACCGAGATAGTGAGAAGCCTTTGCTCATGTTGTGTGTGGATTGGTGGAAGGAACTGAGGTTTTTATACTGGAACAGCAAAGATTTAAGAGGGACCGTAATGGATGTCTTCAAATTTTTCAGTCTGTGACATGGAAGGGATTAGATTTATTCTACTTAGATCCTAAAGGTAGAACCGGGAGCAATGGATGGAGGCTGTAAGGAAACAGATTTAAGGCTGGTGTAAGGAAAAACTCCCTGGTGATTAGATTATCCAAAAGTAGAAGTGGCTGCCCTGTGGGACTCTGGGTTTTCTCTTCACTGGAGGTTTTCAAGCAAATGCTACCCTATCACTTGCTGGAGAAAGACCTGTGTTGTTCAGTCTTTCAGTCTTGTCTGACTATGACCCCATTTGGGGTTTTCTTGGCAAAGATACTGGAGTGGTTTGCCATTTCCTTCTCCAGCTCATTTTACAGATGAGGAAACTGAGGCAGACAAGGTTAAGTGACTTATCCAGGGTCACATAGCTAGTAAGTATGAAGCCAGATTTGAACTTATGAAGATGAGTCTTCCTGCGTTCAGGCACAGCACTATATCCATTGCACCACCTAACTTCCCCATAGAGCTATGACCAAGAAGTTTTACATTTGGAATAGGGTGGGCACCTCACCTGGAGTGATACTACGGTAGGAAGAAGTATACCTGGGGCATTGCAAGGTTTCTACAATGCTGAGCTTGCTACTGCTAGAGTGGTACTAGGGAGATGATGGTGATGGGGGTGTCAGGAGCCACAGGCTGGTGCTAACTTCCAAGAAGCATGTAAAAGAAGAAATATGTAATTAATTTTGTTGATTCCTCTCTACATTTGAATATCATGGTTCAAAGCCCTGGACACCCCACCCTAGATATGGCTCTATTCAGGGGTATTAAAGAGGAAAGTCTTATTCATGTATAGACTCTTTTTACTCCTGAGATCCTGGGATTCTGTTATATCTGCATAGATTTTTTTTAAATTTAAAAATGTTATTTTTTATTTTTATGAACTTGACAAATAGTCTTGTCCGTCACCTCTCTGAGAAGACGTAGAAAGAAGCATGACTCATCATTAGTTTTTTGGAGTCATGGTTGGTCACTACATTGATCAGAGCTCTTAAAGTCTTTCACAGTTTTCCTTTTGTAGTCACTGCATAAATTGTTGTAATCACTGTATAAATCATTCCCCTGGTTCTGCTCACGTCATTTTGCATCATTTCATACACGTCTTTCTGGTTTTTTCTTACTCTGATACTTTCGTCATTTCTTGTGGTACAATACTATTATATTACATTCATATATCATAATTTGTTCAGCCACTCCCAAACTGATGGCTACTAATTTTAT
>JAQQSV010021469.1:0-2500 GCA_028646515.1 Pseudochirops corinnae | reverse complement strand
CTGGTTTGGGCCACACTTGGTAGGCTTATGGGGGGCCTGTGGTATCTGACATCTTTGTTCTAATCTAGAGCATCCTTTTTCTTTTCTTTTTTTAAAATAATAATTTATTTGTTTTCTAATTACATGTAAAAAAGGTTTTCAGCATTCACTTAGAGCATCCCTTTTCAAGGGAAAATTTTCCCTGTATGAAAGGACTTGGAACACGGCCAGCTGGTTGGACCTGACCCAACTAAGGTTGAAAAACTACTTCTATAAGTTTTCTCGTTCTGTTTTGTCCCCCTACCAGTGTACTTGGGCCATTACACAAATTATTCAGGAGACCACAGCTTGAAATTATCCCGATTACAAGTTCGGTCAGTATGGGGGCTGAGCTCCTTAATGAGACCCACCCATAGCTCTTGGTTTCCTTCTCTCTTTGAGGTTCACCTTTCACAGCCAAGTGGATAGGACTTTGGTCAATCTCTTGAATTCTTGAGTCTCCTCAAACATTGGGTTGAGTCCTCCTACTTTACTTCCATTTGAGTGTGGGGGGAAAGAATATTCCTCTGGGAGCCCTGAGCTGTGGTCCTGGGAATACCACCAAACTAAGGGATCTTGGACAAATTACTTGCCCTTTATAGGCCTCAGTTCACTCATCTGTAAAATATAGAATTTAGTCTAGATAATTTCTAAGGCTCCTCTCATCTCCTGTGTTCTAGGTATACTTCCAATTCTAACACTGTAAGTTGTGCAGAATATTAGAACTTCTATAGATAACATCTTTTTCAATTCTCTCATTTTAGAAATGAAATAAAATGAGACCTTAAAAAGTTAAGTGATTTGCCCAAGCTCTACAGCAACTGAAGGGGAGAGCTAGGGTCCAAACCTAGGTCTTCTTAGTCCAATTCCTTCTCTCTCCTACTCCATGCTGTCTCTAAGCTCCCAGCCAGCTTTACCATTCTATGTTACATTTTCTTTGTTAATTGAGGCCTAAATAACCTTAGGTCCTCAATTATGGGCTATTTTGCCTTCAAAGTTGTAGCCTAAATCTCAGCGACAATTAAATAAAAGTGTTTCTCCTTCCCATGAGGAGGGGGAAAAGTCAGAAATCCCAAGTGGAGGTTAGGAAAGGAAGACTGGCAATTCCCCTCTCTGGCTGTGATTCAACCTCTAATAATTTGCAAAATGAAATGGTTTGAACTAGACAGTCTTCAGGGTTCTCAATAGCACCACCAGCATTGTATTTTATTATCAGAGCTAACTTTCTGAAGTCCCTTCTATCCTAGCATCCCTCACCATTCAGGCATTCTCTATTTTAAAGTCCCTTTGATATTCTGTGTTCTAGCTCTGACATCTGTGTTCTAGGTTGGAATTTTAGGTTCTAAAGTCCCTTCTAGCTCTGACATTGTCTATTCTCCAGATTAGCAAGCATCTCCACTGTGCTAGTTGTTATTTCTCTTTTTCCCAGAAGCATCAGGGACAATGCCTGGTGTACAGCGTAATCTCTACCTATACCCTTGGGTTTGTAACAGGGGAGCCATTTCACATATAGAATAGAAACATAGAATGCCAGAGCTGATAGGGACGTTAGAACATAACTTTTTACAGCTGTAAGGGACTTTGTCCAATCTCATCAGTTTAAAGATTGAGAAACTTAAGGTCATGAAGCAGTATTAGTAGTTGAATGGATTCTAGAACTGAGGTCTCCTGATTCACAGAAATTTTAGAATGGATAATAACGGAGATGGACTGCTGTAATAGAGAGAGCTTAAGTAGAATTTTGGGGTCTTGATACTCCTTTCCTTTGTCATAGTTCTTTCACTAGCTGTCGAACTAACTGATCTTCCTCAACCTACTCTGGGGATCATCATCCATGTTCTCCTTCTGTTTCTTTCTGCCCCACCGTCAATGATGAATGGGTATACCACAAGACTCAGTCTTAGGTTCTCTCCTCTCTCTTTTGGTTATCAGCTCCCGTGGATTCTGCTGTCATCTCCACTCAGATGACTCCTAAATCTCCATAGACAGCTCTCATCTCTCCTGAGCTCCAGTCCCACAACTCCAACCACCTGCTGAACAAATTCACTCAGGTATCTATTCTGTATGCTTTCCAAACCCAACATGTCCCAAACTGGACTTTTCATCTTTCCAATTTCTCCAAACTTTCCAATTTCTATTGAAGTTATCACCATTACTCCAGGCACTCTGGTTCAGAACCTTGAAGTCATATTTAACACCTCACTCTCACTCACACCCCATCATTTGCCAGTCTCGATGCTATACGACCACCCAAGTCAAAGCCATCATTTTCTCTTTAATAGCCTATTATAATAACTTTCTAATATCTCTACCTTCCTCAAGTCCCTCCTCTCTCCAATCTAGCCTTCACCTAGCCACCACAGTCATTTTTCAGAAGCACATCTTTTTTTTTTTATTTACTCATTTACTTTTAATTTACAAGATTCAGTTCCACAATCACTTGAGTTTCAGATTTTCTCCCCTCCTTTCCCCCCCCCCCCCA
>JAQQSV010021468.1:0-10779 GCA_028646515.1 Pseudochirops corinnae | reverse complement strand
ACACAGTACTCCTATATATATATATATACATATATATATATATATATATATATATATATATAGGTACCAGATCAGGTAGCTGGAGCCAAAGATCGGAGTCCATTCACAGAGGAAGGAAATAAAGGGAAAAAAATGGCTTCCCCTTCAGAGAGAAATTTCCAGTGGTCTCAAGCCCAAGAAGAGATTTTGGAAGAATTTAAAAAGGACTTTAAAAATCAGATGAGGGAGTGAGGGAAGAATTAAGGGGAAAAAATCAGAGCAGTCCAGGAAGTCAAGAAAATTATGAAAAGAAAGTCGACTCATTAGAAAAGCATTCAAAAACTTAAGAAAGAAAATAACTTCTTAAAATCTAACTAGAATTGGGGAAGAGGAAGCTAATGACATTGAAAGGCACCTAGAAAACTAAAAAACAAAAGAATGAAAAAGTAGAAGAGAATGTGAACTATCTCATTAGAAAGAGAAGTGATATGGAGCATAGATACAATATAAGAATTGTTACACTACATGAAAAGTATGATTTTAAAAACTCCGGGAATGATATTTCAAGACATTAGTAAGGAAAATTTCCCTGAAGTTCTTGAACAAGAGGTAAAGTAGAAATACAAAAAAACTCAACATTCACCCTCTGAAAGAGATACCAAAATGCAAACTTCCTGGAATATGAGAGACAAGTTTCAAAGCTCTCAGATTAAGGAAAAATTCTAGAAACCCCAAGAAAATAACAACGTAAATACTGTGGAAGTATAATCAAGATAACACAAGACCTAGCAGCTTCTATATTAAAAGTCATTGGGACATTATATTTAATAGAGATAGGGAGCTGTGGTTGTGAACAAAAAGAACTTATTCAATAAAATGGAGTATAATCCTGAATAGGAAAAAAAAAAGCGATATTTAATGAAGTGAAAGACTTTCAGGTATTTATGAGTAAAAGAACAGAACTCAATGGAAAATTGGATGTGAAAGATCTAGGAGAAACATAAGGTAAACATTAAAGACCAGTTATAAGGGACTCAATGAGGTCAAACTTTATTTGTTGCATGTGCAGATGTCATCAGTACCCTTAAGAATGCCATCATTATTTGGGTAGGCTGAAAGAAAAGCTTAAGCTGAGTTGAGTATAGTGGGTTCATTCTCAAAAATAAAACTGGGTAGGGAGAGGTAGAATGGAGCAGTTATTAAGCAGAAGTCCTGAAAGGAAGTAGTGAGACTGAGGAAGGAGATGGGAGTGGAGCTGTGGTAGGGCTGGAGCCTTGTTGTCATGGGATTAACAGGAAAGAACAGTATCTAAATCATCTTATTTTAGAAAAAGAAATTGAACTAGCTACAAATGTGCTTGCTAACTATAAGGCAACAGGACCAGATAGATTTGCAAGGGAATTCTTCCAAACATGTAAAGGTCAGTTAATTCCAGTATTAAATAAATGATGTGAAAAAATAGGCAAAGAGAAGGGAACCACCAAAGTCTTTTCATGAAATAAATGATATTGATAATCGTGTCAGAAAGAATCAGAGAACAATATAGACCAGTTTCATTAACTTCTATGGATGCCAAATTTCTAAATAATTACTGCCTAGGAGATCTTACAACAATATATTGTACATTGTGACCAATATACAATATACCTGTATACAAATTGGGATTTATACCAGAAATGCAGGGATGGTTTAACCCAAGAAAAATTATACAGTTGATCGATTATACCAATAACAAAAATCATATCATTATATCAATAGCTGAAGAATAATCTTTTGATAAATAGAAAACTCATTTCTATGACAAACACTTGAAAGCCTGTGGAAAATGGATTTTATCTTAAATTGATAAAAGGCACTTACCCAAAACTGTCAGCAAGAGTTACTTGTAATGGGGAGAAGTTAGTAACTATCCCTGTAAAATCCAGTGTTCAACAAGGATGGCCATTGTCCCCAGTATCATTCAGTATTGTATTAGGAATTCTAGAATAGCACTAAGAGTAGACAAAGACCTGGGGCAAGTCACTTAACTCCAATTGCCCTGCCTTTAGCTCTCCAAAAACAATTCATTATTATAATTATTAATTATTATTGCTTGGAAAGCTGGAAAGAAACGTGGCAGAAACTGGGCATAGACCAACATGTTACAGTTTATCACAGTCAAAATGGATATATGACCTTGAGTTAAAGAGAGAGTCAACAAGAAAATCTGAATGTCATTAAACATGTTACTTATCAGACTTCTTGGATAGGTGAACAATTTTTGAATTAGTGAGACCTGGAAGAGAATGAGGTATGACATGAGTAATTTTGAGTACATTAAATTAAAAAGATTTTTCACAAATGAGAACAATTTAACCTAGATATGACGGGAAGTAGTAAATTCAGAGGGTTGGGCAGTGTTATATGAGGTTTCTCAGATAAAGGTTTCATATCTCAAATATACAAAATATGCAAAGATCTTTGTATAATCTGTTAGGTTATTAGGCATTCCCTGATTGATAAATGGTCAATGGATTTCGATAGGCAGTATTGTAATGGAGAAATCCAATCAATTTATAGTCATATGAAAAAAATGCTCTAAATCATTATTGAGTAGAGAAATGCAAATTAAAACAGTCTTGTTTTAGCCCATCTCTGATCAGAAGGGCTAAAATAATTGAAATGGGAAATGACATTTTGCAGGGACTGTTGAAAAATTGTGATACTAATACATTGTTGGTAGAATTGTGAACTGATCCAACCATTTTGGAAAGCAATCTAGAATTATGTCCAAAGACTTCTTAAGCTACCTATGCCCTTTGACCCAGCAATACCACTACTAGGTGTATTTCTTTCTTTTTTTTTTCTTTAGTTTTATTTTTTTACTAGGTGTATTTCCAGAGATGAGTAAGGAAAAACAGAAAGAGCCTATATATACTAAAGTATTTGTAGCAGTTCTCTTTGTGGTGGCAAAGAACTGGATACCCTTCAACTGGGGAATGAATGACCAAGTTGTAGTTGATAATTGTGATGAAGAACTACTGTGCTAGAAGAAATGAGGAGCTTGGTGATTGCAGAAAAAACATAGATAGACTTGCACAAAAGAATGAAGAGGGAAAGGAACAAAACCAAGAGAATGTTATATACAGCAACAGCAAAATATTTTTACAAACAACTTTGAGTGAAGAAGTAATTTTGACTATTATAAAGACCCCATAATACAAAGGATATATGAAGGAAGATGCCATCTGCCTCCAGAGAAAGAATTGATGAACAGAAGTATGTTTAGAATGATTTTACGTATGTGATATATAGGTATGTGATAATAGCTATCTCCAGGGCAAAGGAAGGAGGGAAGGGGAAAAAAGAAAAAGAAAGAAATTCACCTCATAACTTTATTATAGGAATAAAAAGTGATATAAATTGATTTGCTACTTTGTGTGCAATTATCTTTATTATTAATATTATTAGTATTAGTATTTCATGTTATGGAAATGCTTATTTTATCCCATGAGTCAACAATAAAATAGAGAAAATTTTTAGAAAATTAATGATAGCAATAGAAAAAAAGACCTATCTACTGCTGGCTAAGAGACAGAAAGGTAGATGAGTAGAACAGAGTAACTTTGTCTTTCAAAAATGTCAGGATACTTTTTTTGGATAAAGATCCCTGGTTTGGTCAAATTTTGGGGGGAAAGCTGGAAAGTAGTCTGTCAGAAATGGACAGAGACCAATTTCATACTCCATTTACCGAAATAAGGTCTAAATGTATACATGTTCTACATATAGCAGAGACATCATAGGAAATTAAAAGAACATGAAGGAACACAGAACTAGTCAGACTTAGTGAAAGGTAAACAGTTTGTAGATAAACAAGATAGCATGGTGAGGTACAAAATGAATAATTTTCAGTTACATTAAATTATAAAGGTTTTGTACAAATAAAGCTAATGTTGCCAAGATGAGAAGGAAAGCAGAAAATTGGAGGAAAATTTATGGACAGTTTCTCAGACAAAACTCTCATATCTCAAAATATATAAAGAACTTGGTCATGTCTAAAAGAATATGAGTCATTCTCCAACTCTAAATGGTCAAGGGCTAGCAATTGGTGACGTCTGCTAAAGAAATCAGAACTATATGCAGTCATATGAGAAAATGCTCAAAATCATTATTTATTACAGAAATACTAATTAAAACAACCTTGAGAAACCATCTCAGACCTGTGAGGCTACAGTGATAGAAGGGGAAAGGGACAGATATTAGAGGGGATGTGGAAGATCCGGGACACTAATTCACGGTTGGGGGAACTATGAATTGATCCATCTCTGTTGCAGAACAACCTGTAATTATGCCCCAAGAGTTATTAAACTGTTTGTCCTTTGATCCAGTAATAATATTCTTAGGTCTGGTTTTCAAGATGATTAAGGAAAAGAGAAAAAAATAAATGATTTAAAATACTTACAGTAGTTCTCTTTTTGTTAGCAAGAACTATAAATTGTGGGGATGCCCATTACTTGGGGAATGGCTTGAGAAGGATGGAGTACCACCTTAGCTAAATGGTCAGTAGCTTCAGCAGTGTTTAAAGATGGTCTCTTGAGAATGTTATGGAAGTGTCCAGCCCAACTCTCCATGATCATGTCCTTATTACTATTCCTTGTGGCTCCCTCAGCCCTAAGTAATTGAGTTACCCCATAAATGGATAGGTCTTTGGCCGTTAAATAGCCTTTAGGGGTTGGGCATCTCCATTTGTCCTGATCTCTATCTGGCCACTAGCCCCATATGGCTTTGCAGGAAAAAGTCAGCCTGGTGACACAGCTTTCCATCGTTTAAATCCAATTCAGCTGCAGGTGATGGCATCATCTTCCTGATATCATGGTCCTCTTCAGAAATGAGGACAAATCACAACCACACAACCTTAAACCCAGTTCATTCTGGCTTTCATTTTTTGCCCAACAATAGATCCTGCCTCAACACCACTCAATGTTTTTTGGGGGTAAAGAGGGGAAGGTGGTGGCTAATGTCTCAGAGTAAATGTAAGTAATAATTGTTTCTCCTTACTTTTCTTTGTGTGTATATCTTTTTTTGTGTATATGTTTGATTGTTTTCTTCAGATGTACAGACCAGGTTCGAGCTAAATGAAATAACTAGCAAGCTGGAAATTTTTGTGGAACAGGGTGACCAGCAAAAATTCACGAGTGATGGTTCCTGGGACTTCAGTTTGAGAGAAATTCATGACTTTATTTTCAAAGCAGATAAAAATCCAAAGAGTAACTGTGAATTTGATGAAATTGGAAAGAGATTCAGACAGTCTTCCATCCTAAATCTCTGTAAGAAAATTACCTCAAGTAATGACTGTGTTCCAGATCTTCAATATAGCAAATGCTTTACTGAAGAGGTAAAAAATTTTCAGTCCCTAGGGAAGCTTCCTGAAATGCAAAAGTATCTTGGTAATCAGTGGGATATGGCCTTGTTGAATTCAGACCTCATTAGACCACAGAAAAGAGATACTGGAGAAATGGTTTCTGTAAATAATAAAGGTGGGAAGGCCTTTACTCATCAGCAAATTCCCATTAAAAAGGAGCCAGATAAATGTAATGAATGGGAAGTACACCAAGGAATCCACACTGGAGAGAAGCCTTATGAATGTAATCAGTGTGGAAGAACTTTCAGGCAGAGCTCCAGGCTTATGGCACATCAGAGAGTCCACACTGGAGAGAAATCTTTCAAATGTAATCAGTGTGGAAAGACCTTCAGTCAGAGTTCCACTCTTGCTGCACATCACAGAATCCACACTGGAGAGAAACCTTATAGATGCAGTCATTGTGGAAAGGCTTTCACACAGAGCTCCAGTCTTGCTGTACATCAGAGAATCCACACTGGAGAGAAACCTTATGAATGTAATCAGTGTGGAAAGGCTTTCACACAGAGGGGCAATCTTGCTGAACATAAAAATATCCACACTGAAGAGAAACCTTATGTATGTAATCAATGTGGAATGGCTTTCCCACGTAGTTCCTATCTCAAGAAACATCAGAGAATCCACACTGGAGAGAAACCTTTTGATTGTAATCAGTGTGGAAAGGCTTTCACACAGAAGAAGAATCTTGCTGCACATCAGAGAGTCCACACTTTAGAGAAACCTTATAGATGTAATCAATGTGGAAAGACTTTCACACAGAGCTCCAGTCTTGGCAAACATCAGAGAATCCACTCTGGAGAGAAACCTTTTGAATGTTATCAATGTGGAAAGACCTTCAGATACAGCTGCAATCTTGATAGGCATCAGCGAATCCACACTGGAGAGAAGCCTTTTAGATGTAATCATTGTGGAAAGTCATTCAGATTCAAGTCCATCTTTGCAAATCATCAGACAGTCCACACTGGAGAGAAACCTTATAGATGTAATCAATGTGGAAAGACTTTCACACAGAGATCTAGTCTTGCTACACATCAGAGAATCCACACTGGAGAGAAGCCTTATAGATGTAATCATTGTGGAAAGGCTTTCACACAGAAGAGGAATCTTGATACACATCAGAGAATCCACACTTTAGAGCAGCCTTACAGATGTAATCGGTGTGGAAAGGTTTTCACACAGAACTCTAGTCTTGCTGCACATCAAAGAATCCACACTGGAGAGAAACCTTTTGAATGTAATCAGTGTGGAAAGACCTTCCGATACAGCTGGAGTCTTGGTAGGCATCGGAAAATTCACATTAGAGAGAAGCCTTTTTAGATGTAGTCAATGTAGAAAGACTTTCACTTTCACCTCCAGCCTTGCTTTACATCAGAGAAGTCACATTGGAGAGAAAGCCTAGGAACTTCATTCATCATGTATTATGTCAGGATATAGCTATTGTGTTCATGTGACAATAATCCTTGACAGTATTGGTTCAGATTCATGCAGTACTCATTAATCTTTCTATACATTCAGTATAGCTGTTGGACACAAAATTTACCACATGCCCATATGTTCTTAGTTATATCTAAAAAACTGTTTGATAAGTTTTCAGACTCCCCACATTGTCTGGTCTGGGTAGAGGAAGGTGGAGTATATCTGGCCACTGTAGGTGGGTTTCAGAGTAAAGCCTGCCAATAAGAGTTAAAAAAGCTTTAATCCACTGAGTAAATAAAAGGGAGCCACTACCACAGAATGTGTTCGGGAGGCAAGCTGGTGGAATGTTGGATAAGGTGGACAATCAGCATCAATAAGTACATTTTAGAGTCTTACATGAATACAGTGAGCACTAGTTTACACCCAGTGAATAAATAGTTGGTTTAAAAATGTCACCCTTATATGTGCCATGTATTTATTTGTTGCTTTTGGGAGGAGGGAAGACAGGGAAATTGGACTTAAGTGGCTTGCCCAAGGTCACACGGCTAATAAGTGTTAAGTGTCTCAAACTGGATTCTAACTCAGATCCTCCTTTCTCCAGGGCCAGTCCTCTATCCACCACACCACCTAGCCACCCTAATATGTGCTTTCATGATTTTCTAAATGATCACAGATGAAACTCTCCTGTTATTCAAAGGTTAACCCATAAGGTTTCTTACTTTGGCTTGGAAAGATCCTCGGGCCTTAAACTGCAGTCTGACAAAGTCTCTGAACACTGTCAGCAGGGCTGGGGAGATCATTTTACAGGTTAAATAAGAAGTTCAAAGGAAAGTCACAGACAGGGACCTGTTCAGAGGATTTTACTCTGCTTTTCTCCCAACGTTAATCATTTATCATTATCATTAGTTTCTTAATTAAAACCCAAGTATATCTCATTTTTCAGATATTTCCATCACATTCTACAGTTGATTCATTTAAGATCTAACAGCACTCAGATCAAAAGTAACATGCCTTACCAGCTTTTTTTTTTTAAGTTATAAGACAAAAAAAAAGAGTTCCATGTATTTTCAAAAGGTGTTACAGGGAAACCAGTCATGCTGTCTTTCTTGAACTGTAAATTATTTGGATTTTTACTATCAATAGAAAACTGAATTTCTTCTGCCTTCTTACTGAGCCAGGAATCCTCCACTCCTCTGGCCATTGTTGGTAATGGGGAAATCGAGCTAGAGGATACTGCCGGCTGCTGGAAGGTGCCCGGAGACCCCTCTTGTCCTGGGCTGGGTTAAGTTCCATACCGGGTTGAACTGACCTAAGTCATGTACTCAAGATCCTCATTTTAACATAGCCAACCTCCCAGTGTTGGCCAATCAGAGTTAATTATCACCCTTAGGAACATTTCCTACACTTGAAGGACATATAACTTTGTGCCCCCAAATCTCAAATCCAGCCAGTTCTGGACTGGCCCCCCCCTTGGAGGGTGGGAGGAGCAGGCAGTTATGTAATGTAATTATCATGCAATACATGTCAGGCCAGCTCAAGAGAAATAAAAATGTAGACACAACCTAGTGTAGTTTGTCTTTTGTAGATTAAACTCTCTAGATTTTGAGGGTTGAGCAACTATAAATGAAAGTAGATGGACACTCAAAAAGAAAGGGGTATTCAAAACAATGCTAGAAAGAAAACCAGAATGGAAGAAATCACTTGCTTCTCAAATGACTGAGGCAACAGAAGTACAGCACAGAAGAGCAACCAAGTACAACAAATTAAAAGAGTAATGATTAAGAGAATTCTTTCTTAATGTACATGTGGACATGTAATGGTAATGGGAATTTGAAGATCTTCCCTGCCCCTTAATAGGCGGAATGTAATCACATGTATCCTGTGGTGGGAGGAATTCACTTAGTGGGTCGAACAAAGCTGAGAGGAAGCTGGGAGTTAGTAGTTTGAATGGAGGGAGGACAGAGTATGCAGGTAAGGAGAAAGCTAGGCTTGTTAGTGTTTGTGGGAAGGCTTTGGGCTGGTATTGCTTCCTGCAGTGTTGTTGTGTATTACGTTCTTTGTTGCTATGATAGATTTGGTTTTCTAGCGTCTGAATGTTTTCCTTCTGTCTTCTATATGGAGAGTCTGTTATATTTTGTGATTCAGAACTATCCTTGCATGTTGATAGTCACCATCTGTGCTGTGAATATTGCCTTGGTGATACAGGACACCAAGGTGAAAGCAAAAATGAAAAAGAAGTGAAAGCGGGACAAATAGATTTGAGAGATCATGTACTAATCCTTGCACCACCTCCAGATGAATTGGTGTTTTTCTGGAACTAAGTTACAGAACATGCAGAGGCATAATAAACGAAAAGGAAAGAAACTCATAGCAGGGATATGTGATATACCTTAATCAAGTCAAAGTCTAACAAGGAAAGAAATTTAATCCTATAGTCTGCTAGGAATAAGAGGACCTACAGGAGAATAAAGAAAAAAAGGAATGGATAAAAAATGGGAGAAAGAAAAGAGTTAAATCTTGCTTTAGTGTTTGAAGAAGGTCCCACTGATGAATGAACCTTTTTCTTCTTTTAAATAGTATTAAATTTTCAGAAATACATGTAAAGACAATTTTCTTTTTATGCAACAAATCAAGACTTTATTGTTTTGTTAATTCTATTATTTTTAATAGTATTTTAGTTTTTCTAACTACAGATAGTTTTTCTCATTCACTTTTAATAGGATTTTGAATTTCAAATTTTTCCTCCCCCCTTTCATTCCATTCCCCCTCTCCAACATAGAAGACAATCTGATATAGGTTATACATGTGCAGTCATGTAAACATACTTCTACATTAGTCATGTTGTGAAAGAAGAAAATGGAAAAGCCATAAAAAGCAAAGTTAAAATAGTATGCTTCAATCTGCATTTAGAGTCCATTGTTTTTCTGGATGTAGATAGAGTTTTCTATCATGAGTCTTTTGGAATTGTCTTAGATAATTGCATTGCTGAGAAGAGCTAAATCCATCATAGCTGATCATGGCACATTGTTGCTGTTACTATGATCAGTTTTCTTCTGGTTATACTCAGCATCATTTCCTGTAAGTCCAGGTTTTTCTGAAGTCTGCCTGCTCATCACTTCTTATAGCACAGTAGTATTCCACTACATTTACATACTACAAGTTGTTTGGCCATTCACCAGTTGATGGGCATTCCTTTAGTTTCCAATTGTTTGACTTCGCAAATAGAGTTGCAATGAATATTTTTGCTCATGTGGGGACTTTTTTCTCTTTTTTTTTGGAGGGGGAAGGCAAGGCAATTGGGGTTAAGTGACTTGCTCAAGGACACACAACTGGTTAAATGTCAAGTGTCTGAGGCCAGATTTGAAATCGGATCCTCCTGACTCCAGAGCTAGTGCTCTATTCATTGCACCATGTTGCTTCCCCATCTTTTCCACATTTAATGATTTCTTTCAGATACAGAGCTAGTAGCAACATTGCTAGATCTAAGAGCATGCACAGTTTGATTGCCCTTTCTGCATAGTTCCAAATTGCTCTCCAGAATGATTGTATCAGATCACAACTCCACATACAATGTATTAGTGTCTTAATTTTTCCACATGTTTTTCAACATCTGTTATTTTCCTTTTCTGTCATATTAGGCAATCTGATAGGCATGAGGTGGTACCTGAGAGTTGTGTTAATTTGCATTTCTCTAATCCGTATTGATTTAGAAAATTTTTTTGATATTATAGATACCTTTAATTTCCTCATCTGAAATCTGTTCATATCCCGTGACCTTTTATCAATTGTAGTAATGACTTATTTTCTTTTTTTAAGTTTTCTTTTCTTTATTTTAGTTTACATCATTCATTTCCACGAGATTTTGAGTTACAAATTTTCTCCCCATCTTTCCCCTACCCCCTCCTCGAAACAGCCATCCCCTTGTATACCCCTCCCCCAATCTAATCTCTCCTATGTCCTCCCCCATCACTCCTCTAACTTTCTGA
>JAQQSV010021467.1:0-10779 GCA_028646515.1 Pseudochirops corinnae | reverse complement strand
CTTTCTGTCTGTCTTTCTTTCTTTCTTTCTTTCTTTCTTTCTTTCTTTCTTTCTTTCTTGGGGAAGGCAAAGCAATTGGGGTTAAGTGACTTGCCCAAAGTCACACAGCTAGTAAGTGTTAAGTGTCTGAGGCTGGATTTGAACTCAGGTCCTCCTGACTCCAGGGCAGGTGCTCTATCTGTTCTAATACCTAGATGTCCCTCGGGGTGATTTTAAGATGATCTTAGAGGCCAACTAATTCAACTTCTTCATTTTACAAAGGAGGAAACTGGGACCCAATGAGGGCAGTGATGTGGGTGTTGTACTTAGAGGTCACAAACGTCGGAGCACGGCCTCCTGCCGCGGGGAGTGGCGCAGGTTTAAGATTTCCAACCGGTCACACCATAAAGATTGCTCCTTGCTTGGTCTTTGTATAAGGAAGGTTAGGGACTCTTGGAATGACTCCAGTCAGACTTATTGGAGGCATCATGGGATATTTGAGCTGGAAAGGACTCCAATCTTCATTTTAAAAAAAGAAAAAGAAAAGAAAAAATGAATCAATCAATCAATCCACAAGCTTGATTAAGCACCCGCTGTACATCAGGCACCATGCCAGGCACTGAGGATACGAAGAAAAATGAAACAGTTCCTACCTTCAGGGAGTTTCCATTCTTTATTAGGGAAGAGAATATGTACGTATACAAATAATACACAATATAAGGCAGTATTGGGTGAAGGTCCTAGAAGCTAGGGCAAGGGGGAAAGGGTGTCATGTACAAGGGGCTGAGTTGAATTTTGAAGGAAACAGGATTCTAAGAGGTGGAGTTGAGGAAGAAGGAGAATGAAGGAAGAGTGCATTCCAGGTGGAGGGGACAGCCTGAGCAAAGGCACAGAGATGGGAAATGGCACATCATGTGTGAAGAACAGAAAGAAAGTAAGCCTAGCTGGACTGCAGAGAACAGAAATGGGAAACATGTCTTAATAAGATGAGGAAATGCAGGCTGAGAGAGGTTAAGTCATTGACCCAAGGCCACACATCTGGTAACTGTCTGAGGCAGGATTAAAACTCGGGTCCTTCTAAGGCCTGAAGACGAAAACCATCTAAAGATGAAACCCTCTCAACCCCCTATCTGCCTCACTATCTCCCAAGGCAAATCATTCTAGCTGTTGGAAAGCCGTAATTGAGAGGAAGGGACAGCCAGGTGGCGCCATGGTACATGGAGAGCCTGGCCTGGAGTCAGGAAGACTCATCTTTGTGAGTTCAAATCTAGCCTCAGCCATTTACTAGCTTGACCCTGGGCAAGTCACTTAACCCTGTTCGCCTGTTTCTTCATCTGTAAAATGAACCGGAGAAGGAAATGGCAAACAACTCCTGTGTCTTTGCCAAGAAAACCCAAAATGGGGTCACGATGCAACTGAAAAATTACTCAACAACAAATTGCTAGGAAGATTTTCTTTCTATGATGACCAAATTTTGCCCTTTGGATCTCTTTTGGTTCTCTTTGGCCAAAGTAGGTCAGATCTGATCCCTCCCCCCGACTTTGCCCCCGAGCCTTCACTTCTCCAAGGTAAACACCCCCCATTCCTCCAAGGTGTCCTTATATGATGTGAACTCTAGGCCATTTGGGTCACCCTCCATACTGTCCATGTCCCTTCTGACAGAGATTCCTCCAGACCCTGGTAGGAAGGATGTCAGAACAGCTGGACAGCTACCCCTTCCTGGGAAGGTTTCCAGTGCAGATAGCAGGGGCAGAATAAAGAATCCTTGGAGATGAGGTTGCCTCCATCTGCCTTCTTTCCCACCTTTGTTGGGGGAAGAGGGGTTGAGACCACAAAGGAGCAACCCCAGACTCTGCCCTGGGTGGATTTGGGCTCTCTCGACCTTGGAGCCCTAGGGACAGGACCATGATGACTTACCCTGGCCAGTTGAGGGAATGCCTAATGAGTAGCCTCTCCTAGGCTGGCCCTCCAAGGGCTAGGGGGAGAAGGGGAAGACCTAGGTTCAAACCCTTGGGGAAGTCACCTAACCTCTGGTCCTCGATTTCCTTGTCTCAAGTGAGGATTTTGAATTCATTGACCTCTGGGATTCATGTACAGCCTCAGGAAGTAGCTGTGTGACCCCCTTGACTTTTCTGGACATTGTATAAAAAGGGGATTGACCTAATCTTCCCTGAGGTCCAAATCCCAGACATGAGCTGTGTGACATTGGGCAAGGACATTGGCCCTGTCCTTGGGCCCAAGTTTTCTCCTCTGTTAAAGGAGGTGAGGGGTGGACAGGATGACCTCAGAGGTCCCTCAAGCTCTGGGATCTTGGAACCTATTGTATCCCTGTGTTAGTTACCATGGAGATGAGGGACAGAATCTACTGACCAGTTTTATTCACTAGAGTCATATCTTTGATCTCCACCCTCTCCATCCTTTGGTGACTTGTAAACGACAGAGGGGAGGGATCAGAGGGGATCTGAAGTAGGGTCCTCTGCCCCCACAATGGTCCTCCTCCCTCCCCCTGCCTTGGCCCTGCCAGGACCCCTGGCATTCCCACCAGAGGAGTTGTTCATCTACCTGGGGTCTCAGGAGAGCTCCCACTGAAGCACAGATTTCTTACCTGAGACTAAGCAACAAAGCATGTGAGCAAAGGGGAGTTTACTAATGGGAAGGGGAAAGGGAAGGAGGGGATATGGGACAGGTAAACTTTGTGATTAGGAAAATGAGGGGGAAAAGTCATTTAGAGGGCACAGCTTGCTCTTGTGGGCCTAGAACTTATTTTTTTAATTAAAAAATTATTTTTCACTTAACAAGCATTTATTTCCTTGTTCTACCCAAAGAAAACCCCAAACCTTACCATTCTAGCTCTAGAGCCATTCAGTTCACTCCCTCCCCCTCATTTTCGGGGGCCCAGGTCATTAGATGGTAGATTTAGAGTGGAGGGGAGGGTTAGAGGCTATCCAATCCAACCCCTTCATTTTACATGTGGGACTCTGGGCACGTCATTCACTTCTCTGGGCTTTAGACACCTCTCCAAGGTCCTAAATTGCATAGAAGGCATCCATTGGGATGCCTAGTGAGCTTACTCTTCCAAGAGTCCCCTATATCAATGAAATCACAGGTGCAGTTGCTCTGTTCCTGTCTTCCTCCTCCTCTTTCTCTTCCTTCTCTCTCCTTCTCCTTCACCTCCTTCTCTTCCTTCCTTCCTACTGAAGTCTGGAGCCTTATTGTAGATGACAGTGGGAATAGATGGAGCGTGGGGGTCTCCACCATATTACTCCATCCAGCCTGACAAGTTTTAATTCCCTTTCTTGCCTTTGACCTTCCAGGCCATAGAAAACTTTGCCCTGACAGTGAAAACCACAGCCCAGATGTTGCAGACCTTTGGGACGGACCTGGCAGAGACAGAGCTGCCCAATGATGTCCAGTGTACGGAGAAGCTCCTCCACTCCCACACAGAGCAGCACAGCAAACTGAAGGTGGGTTCTCACCCCTGGCACGGCAGGGCTGAGGGAGGATGGGGAAGGCTGGACACACCAGCTGTGGGTGCTGCAGATGCTAAAGAAAGCTCATTGCTGCATAAAAAGAACAGCCCCTTGTCTTCTTTCACCTCCAATGAACTTACAACCAGTGATTATCCCGAAGTAGGGGGACAGGACTGGAGGGAGAGCCAACAGCACCAAAGCCAGTTGTCAGGCGCTGGGCTCTGTGACTGTCGGCAGACGTGTTAGTCATCATGAGCGTGTGTGTGCCCGAGACGGTAGGAGGACAGATGTGAGAAGGGGGGGCCCTTCACTGGAATCATCCTGGGCCCTCCTCTGCTGCCACTGGAAGTGAGTCCAAGGCCAAAAGGAGGGGAATAACAAAAATAAGCCACTCATACTTATGTAAACTTTAAGATGCACAGCGCACTTACTGTGCATGGTCTTTACTCAGCCTCACTAGCTTTGGGACCAAGGGATCTGAGTTCAAATTTGGGCTTTGCCACCTCCTGCCCCAGTGACCTGGTGAGTCACTTACCCTCCCAGGCCCTCGATGACTCTCGTGAGGGATGTGGGCTCAGTGACCCTTCCTGCTGTCTCTTTGATGATCCTCTCATCTCCCTGGAGTATCACTGTAGCCCTGGGAGGTGGGGGCTGTTACTGCCTCCATTTCACAGATGGTGAACCCGAGGCTAGGAGGATTGCCATGACTTACTCAGGTGCCTAAAGCATCCCGTGCACTTATGTGCAATGTGGTGTACTTCTCTGGGCCTCAGTTTCCCCATCTGTAAAAAGCAAGAGTTGGAACAGATGATTTCTAAGGACTCTTTCAGCTCTAAATTAGTGGAATCATAGATTATTTTTGTTTAAAACTTGGATTAAAAGGGAATCCTAGTAACCCTGTACCAGGCATGTGTTAATAAATGTTTAACAACCAGTTTTCAGGAAGAAAACAAAATGTACTCTAGACACACTTTTAAGCTTAATTCTCTTTATTAGCATTTTCTCCATTGCTTTCTTAAGTCTAGACAACCAACAGAACAATAAATCAAGCCCTGATTTGTTGTGAAGTGTCAGTATTCACACTGAATATTTAACAATCAGCTCACATTGAATATTTAACAATCAGCTCTCCAGAACCTGTAGGAGTTGTTTCCAATACACACCTGTGGGGGGAGAGGTCAATGAGTATATAGTTTATCATTTTGAAGATGGGAGAGGTGGGAGGAGCAGATAACTGTGTCTAAGCAATGTGGCATTTGTTCATTCAGCCTGCAGTAAGTTTGTTATGTCAGCTCTACCTCTAAGAGTTGAGATGGGGCAGATCCTTTGGTGATGGTGGTGTGTGTAGGGGGAGGGGGAGGGGTGTAAGTTTGAATGAGAAAAAGGATCTTGACAGGAACCCGGCTTGGAGGAGCAGAAACGGAGAAGGCTTGGGTAGGAGCATTGAGTCAGCCTTGGCTGGGCCATGCAAGAGTCCTCCAGAAACAGGAGGATATCTGGACCAGTAAAGTAAGCCTGAACCTCCCAAGGGCACTCCTAGCTGTTTCACCTAAATTTGCTTCAGGCAAACGAGCCTGGACAGAGTCAGGGAGAAAGAGCTTCCAGGGAGAGAAAGCCTGGTGTAGTAGAAAGGATGCTGGGTTTGTAGGCATCGGTCTGTCATTTGCTACCTGTGTTACTTGCAAATCACTTCAACTCTCTATGCCTCTCCTCTAAAAGGTGATGGAGCTGGACTAGAAGATTAATAATGCCCCTTCTAGCTCTGCATCTATGATTCCCTCTCTGTGCCTCAGTTTCCATAGATGAAAAATAAAGGAAGTGGACTAGATGACCTTTAACATCCCGGGCAGTTAAAAAAAAAAGTTGACCAAGGACCTCCTTCATTCGGTAACACTTTGTCTTTCCCCACCAGGCTGAGCTGAAGCTGGCAGGGAGCCAGGGGGGCACGTTACTGTCATGCATTCGAGAACCAGCCAGCAAGAACCTCGCCAGCAAGCTCACCCCTGATGAACTGGAAAACATCATGACGGTGGAAAGGTGGGTACAAAGGGGTCAGCCCCGTCCACCTTTTGCCTTACGCCAGTGGCTTGATTCCTGCCAATGGCATCTCCTTTAAAAAAGGTCCCACCCTTATTCATACTGAGGGTCCTAGGAGCACTGGCTGCTTATCCCCCAGTGGGTTCTGTAATCAATGGAAGTGACCACAGGGCCACCATTGCCCACACTCATCACCCACTGGGCTTTGCTGAGCACCTTTAGGACCTGGAGTGATGTCTCATCCTCTCTGCCTTTGCCTTGCTCCACTTTTTGTCCTGCTGCCTGAGAACCCACAAGATGCTGAGCTACAAAATCACCAAATCTGAAAGCTTGGAGGGAGCCCAGCAGTGCTCTAGTCCAACCCATAGGTGGCACCATAGTGCACACAGCTCCAGGCCTGGAGTCAGGAAGACTCATCTTCCTGAGTTCAAATCTGACTTTGGACACTCAGTGTCTGTGTGACCCTGGACAAGTCACTTAACCCTATTTGCCTCAGTTTCCTTATCTGTAAAATGATCTGAAGACAGAAATCATAAACAACTCCAGAATCTTGACCAAGAAAACCTCAAATGGAGTCACAAAGAGCTGGACACGACTGAAAAGACTCAACAATAACCACAAAATATGATTCTACATTTATCATTCTTGAATTTCATCTAACTGGATTCAGCCCAAGGCTCCAGTCTGGCAGTTCCCAAACTTTTTGGTATCAGGACCTTTTTACATTCTTAAAAATGATCGAGGACCTCTCCCCTCCCCACAAAGAGCTTCGGATTAAGTGGGTTATATCTATCAGTAGTTTAGTATATTAGAAATTAAAACTCATAAAAACTTTTAAAATGTATAAATTCAATAAAAGTAACAATAATGAACCTCAACAAAAAAAAAGTGAGAAGAGTAACATTGTTACTGTTCTTACAACTCTCTTTAATGTCTGGCTTACTAGAAGACAGCTGGATTCTCCTGTGTGCTTCTGCTTTTAATCTTTTGATTAATTTGATTTAATCTTTGATTTTTGATTAATTTGATTTAATCTTTGGAAGCATATGAGGAAAATCCAGCCTGACACAGGAAAGGGAAGAGGATTTTAATAGATAAATAACATCTTAGTATTATCACGAGACTGGTTGGGACGTCCAGGATCCCCTGGGTGGGTCTCGGGGACCCCCATGGGCCGACAGAGCTCCCTCTGAGAACTGTGGCTCCACTTGTCAAGACCTTTTTGAGTCCTGACTGTTGTCCAGGGTGTGACTGATGGACGCCCCCCAGCTCTGTGTCCCCTACAGTTCATGAAGGTGTCCGTGCCTCTCCCTATTTGAGCGGGTCCTTCCCCTTGACTTCACTTTCTGACTTGTTCCCACTTCCTCTTTGCTTCCCTCCACCCTTCATGGATCAACACACACACATGAAGTAGAATGGGAGTCATTTTCAGAAATCTCTATCCTAGTATGAATTTTAGAAAGTCATTTTCAGAAAACTTTTCTCCTCATATCTCTTGGTTATTACCTTGCATTTACCTATATTATCAATAGCATCTTGCAATCAATCTCCAATACCTCAGTTACTGGATAGTTTGCCTTTAACTGAAAGTCCTCTGGGGAGTGGAGGGATGGGGGGGGGGGTCTGTCTGCACGTCTAAGCACCAACATTCTAAACAGGTTACATAGGAGTAAATTCCAATAATAATAATAACATCTGTATTTAAATACAGGTGCAATAAACAGATATCAGATATCAGCAAATGACCATTCAAATAATCAATATTTCCTCACATAAAATGATCTGAAAAATTTTCTGTAATGAATTCCAGTGATATCTATTTCTAGGTATGTACGTATGTATATGTGTGTATATATATACACATGTATATACACACACACACACATATATATGTATGTGTATGTCTATTTCTTCAACAGATACCTGCCAATGCAAAAAAAAGGACAACTATAGAAAAGCCTATATGGAAAATATCCTCCAAATGAATAATATATGAGAAAATTACCCCAAAGGAACAGTCCCTTAAATGCAGCCATTCATATTTTTAGCTGTGACCTCAGTTGGGGTTTTCTTGGCAGAGATACTGGACTGGTTCACCATTTCCTTCTCCAGCTCGTTTGATAGATGAGGAAACTGAGACAAACAGGGTTAAGTGACTTACCCAGGGTCACACAGCTAGCCAGTGTCTGAGGCCAGATTTGAACTCAGGAAGATGAGTTTTCCTGACTCTAGTCCTGGTACGCTGCCCACTGCATCACCTAGCTGCCCTTCTTGCAAATGTAACATTTGAGAGTGTATCTATATATATTTTTATGTGTGTAGGTGGTATACATATATATATATATGTATATACATATATATATACTTCAGGTCTTTTTCTCAAGCTCCTATGTCAGATTCTTATCTCAAGTTTCTATATAGTATGCACACACATATATATATGTACATACAAACACAACATACGTATTTCCATATGTATGTTGTACATACACACAGACATGTGTGTCTGTGTGTATAAATCTCTACCTAGGTATCCATATCGAGTTCTGTATATAGGGATCCATATAGATATCTCTCTATGACCCCATAGATATAGCTACACAGATACATGACCCCACATACAGATAAAGACATACAAAGGTGAAGGAGTGAGACTTAATGGCCTCTAAAGCCTTTTCCAGCTTTAGGGTTACGGTCCCAAGTCCTAGGGATGTACTTGACCCCAGGTCAACCCTCACGACTTGTGTGGGGGCCTCAATTTCTCCTCTATAGAACAGGGCTAGTAAAATCACCTGCCTCAAAAAATTGTATTGAGGGCATGTGCCAGCAAAGTGCTTTGTAAGCTCCAAAGGCCCCTAGACATGAGTGATTCTGCACGCGTTTACAGGAGAGGATGCGGCACCAGTTAGAATGGTGGCTGTGATGTTTTGAACCCCAGCTGCCTCCATTGGTAGTGAGTGGGCACTATCACACTGTGCTCGCCTCTGTTTCCCCTAGGTTACTCGCTCAGCTGGATGAGACAGAAAAGGCCTTTGACCAGTTCTGGAACAAGCATTATCTGAAGTTAAACCAATGCCTGCAGCTGCGGCACTTTGAGCACAATTTCCGAGAGGTATTCTTTTTCCTTCCCCCCCTCCCCCCCCTTTTTGTAAAATGTAGAACTTCTTTCTCCAGGGAGGGGCAATCTCTGTGGCAGAATTGGGCCACGTCCTTCCCTCCCAACCATTTCCCTTCTGAAATCCCTGCCCAGGCATCACATTCTGTCTTCTCCCCAGGGACAGAGAGACAGGATGGTAGTAGGGAATGAAGCTGGGATCCTGTGCAGGTCTAGGCAGGTCTCTTCCCCAACTGGGGCCATAGAAGTTTGGCTAGATGACCAGTAAGATCTCTTCCAGCTCTAGCCAAGTCCACAAGAGTCTATTAGGCTCTTACTGTGTGCCCAGGTACTGTGGTATATAAATGCAAGCAGAAGGAAAAACAGCCCCTTCCTTCAGAAAGAAGCTAATGTAGAATCCCCAATGTTGCATCTGGAGAGTGAAAAGTAGCAGGCAACCAGACCGTCCTCTCTCCTTCCCAGGCAGTCATCTGGGATACAGAATTAAGAAGAGAAAAAAGAGTCTGTATGGGTTCTAATTTTTTTTTTTTACAAAAGCACCTGCCATAGATTAGATCACACAATGTTGTTATCCTCAGCATTGGGGATCTCAGGAGAGGAGGTTTGGAGCAGAGCCCACTACCCTCCAGGTGGTGGTGGTGGTGGTGGAGATGGTGGTGGTGGAGATGGTGGTGGTAACTGGGAAACCTGCCAGGCTTCCTTCAGGACACGAGAAAAGCCTTTAGACCAAGCTCCTCATAGATTATAGGCTTGCAGAACTATAGCTGGAAAGAAACTCATTTTACAGATGGGGAAACTGAGGCCTAGGAAGATCCAGTCACTGGCTCTGGTGGTCGCTATGGGGTTCAGGGATCTGGATACAAATCCCACCTGAGACACTGGTGGCTGAGTGATAAAGTATAGAGGACACAGGCTCTGGAGTCTTCCAGTCCTTGTATATCTGGGTAATCACGCCTGATGCTGTAGTGATTAGAGCACTTGGGAGAACAGAGTTCAAATCCAGCCTCAGACACTTCCCAGCTAGGTGACCCTGGGCAAGTCACTTCACCTCTGTTTGCCTCAGTTTCCCCAACTGCAAAATGGAGATAATAGTAGCACCTACTTCCCAGGGTCATTTTAAGGAGCAAAGGAGACAATAATCATAAAGCAATATATAAATGCACATTGTGTGTGCACAGTGTCAGGCAGTCCAGTGTAGTGGAGAGAGCACTGACCTCCTAGAGTCAGCAGACCAGGTTCAGGTCCTGCCTCTGACACATATACATCGTGACCCTGGATAAGTCACTTAACGTCTCACTGTGCCCATAATTCTCTAAAATGGCGAGTTACAGAAGAGGGAGTTTTATCACCAGGAATTCCTCATACCAGTGAAATCTCATCGGATGCACTGATTTTTCTAAGCCAAGTGTCCTCTATCCCTCTTGTGTAGTCACTGGCAGATTTGTTCCTAGATTGCCTCACTCTGTCTTTCAGGTCAAACTGGCCCTGGATAGCCTCATGCGTGTAGAGGCAAAAATCATAATAGTTGGGAATAGTGTGACGCGTGTGGAACAATTGCTGAAGGAGCGGAAGCTGCTGGAGGAGAGAGGCCAGGTGGGTGTGAGATGTGTTGGTGTCCTGGGAAAGGCTCTGCTGGGCTCAGCGACGGCTAAACCTCTCCGTGAGTCTGTCTGTGAACCAAGGGTGACCGGGGCTGCCACCCAGGGGCATGAATTGGAGCAGGGAGAGGCCAGAGGAAGGCAGACCCACCAGCAGCTACTGTGATAATCAGGACAGGAGGGGAGGAGGGTCTGCACCAGGGTGGGGTCAATGTCAGAGGGGAAGAGGGGGCATGATTGGGAGATGTGGTGAAGGAGTTGCATGTAGGGGTGAGGGGGAGATCCCAGTGCTTCTAGCCTGAATGACTGGGAGGGTGGTGGTACCCTCAACAGAGATAGGGAAGCTGGAAAGAGAGGAAAGTTTTGAGGGGGAAGATAATGTACAGTTTTGGACATGTTGAGATGAAGATGTATCTATAGGACATCCAGTTCAATTGTTGACGTATGACCATAGCTGAGGAGACTAGTTTAATACTATGTATGTGGGGATTGGTGAATGACAGGTAGATAGACAGATAGATAGAGAGATGGATGGATGGATGGATGGATGGATGGATGGATGGATGGATAGATGGATAGA
>JAQQSV010021466.1:0-10779 GCA_028646515.1 Pseudochirops corinnae | reverse complement strand
TCGGCAAAGTTGCAGGATATAAAATAAACCGACATAAATCCTCAGCATTCCTATATATTTCTAATGAAATCCTACAGCAAGAGATAGAAAGAGAAATACCATTTAAAGTTAACGTAGACATTATAAAATATTTGGGAATCTACCTGCCAAAACAAACCCAGGACTATAAGAACACGACTACAAAACACTTTTCACACAAATAAAATCAGAACTAACTAATTGGAAAAACATCAATTGCTCTTGGCTATCAAGCTAATATAATAAAAATGACAATTTTACCTAAATTAAATTACATTTTTAGTGCCATACCAATCAATCTACCAAAAAATTACTTTATAGAACTAGAAAAAATAGTAACAAACTTCATTTGGAAGAGCAAAAGGTCCAGAATATCAAGGGAATTAGTGAAAAGAAATGCTAGAGAAGGTGGCCTAGCCATACCAGATTTTAATTTGTAATATAAAGTAGCAGTCATCAAAACTACTTGGTACCGGCTGCGGAAGACAGTAGTGGATCAATGGAATAGATTGGGTACATAAGACTCAACAGTCAATGACTATAGTAATCTCCTGTTTGATAAACCCAAAGGCCACAGTTTTTGGGATAAGAACTCACTATTTGACAAAAAACTGCTGGTAAAACTGGAATACAGTATGGCAGAAGCTGGGCATAGACCATTATCTAACATCACACACCAAAGTCAAGTCTAAATGGGTGCATGATCTAGGTATAAAGGGCGATACTGTAAGCAATCTGGGAAAGCAAGGAATAGTTTACCTGTCAGATTTATAGAGAAGGGAAGACATTATGGCCAAATAAGAATTAGAGAGCATTATAAAATGCAAAATGGGTAATTTTCATTACATTAAATCGAAAAGTTTCTGTACAAACAAAGCCAATGTAATCAAGATTAAGCAGAAATGGAAAATTGGGAAAGAATTTTTACAACCAGTGTCTCTGATAAAGGCCTCATTTCTAAAATATTAAAGAAATTGAGTCAAATTTAGAATAATACAAGTCATTCCCCAATTGATAAATAGTCAAAAGATATGAACAAGCAGTTTTCAGAGGAAGAAATTAAGGTTATCTCTCTATATGAAAAAATTGCTCTAAATCACTATTGATTAGAGAAAGACAAATCAAAACAACTCTGAGGTGCCACATCTCTCCAGTCAGATTGGCTAAGATGACAAAACAGGAACATGACAAATGCTGGAGAGGATGTGTAAAAATTAGAACACTAATGCATTGTTGGTGGAGTTGTGAACTGATTCAAGCATTCTGGGGAGCAATCTGGAACTATGTCCAAAGGGCTCTAAATAATTGCATACCCTTTCACCCAGCAATACTGTATCCCAGGGAGATCATAGAAGTGGGAGGAAGAACCATATGTACAAAAATATCTATACTAGCTCTTTTTTGTGGTGGCAAAGAATTGGAAATTAAGGGTATGCCCATCAGTTGGAGAATGGCTAAAGAAGTTGTGGTATATGAATGTAATGGAATACTGTTGTTTATAAGGATTGAGGAGCAGACAAACTTCTTATTTACCTGGATAAGCTTATACAAACTGATGCTGAGTAAGAAGAGGAGAACCAGGAGAAATTTGTACACAATTATGTGTGATGATAGATTTTTATAGACTGTGCTCTTCTTACCAATGCAAGGTTATAAGACAACTCCAAAAGACTCATGATAGAAAGAGATGTCTACATCCAGCATCCAGAGAAAGAGTTAGAAAGAACTAGAAAGAACAGTGTATGAATGCAGATTGAAGCAAACTACCTGCTCTTTTTCTTTTTCTTGTTTGGTTTTGTTTCCTCTTTTCCATTGTTCATTTCATCAACTACAAGCCTTCATAACCTGACTAATGTCTAATGTGAAAGTATTTGCAGATCCTATACTTGATTACATCCCACCATGGTGGGGGAGGGGAGGTGTAAAGAAAAAGAGGGGGAGAAAGTTTGAAACTCAAGGGAATGTGGAACTGAAAGTAAACCCAAAGTAAGAAAACAAATTAATAAAGACAAAAAAAAGTATATGCCAGTGCTAGTGTTAATCAACTAAAGACAGTCCAAAATTATGTTGATCACAATAGGGCTCTCTTGGATCAGTCAAAGTTACTTTATCTTAAAACCAAATTAAGCTTTAAAGGCCAACAGAACATCTAACCAGGAGAGGGAATGTTTTCATTGTTGAAGGCAGAGCCAGAACAGCAGGCAGCAGCTTCTTCCTTTAAGGCTTGCAAAACCTTGGATTCAGCACCAAATCCCTGTAGTGGCTAATTCCTTCTCTCCCCTCTTCCCCAATAACCCAGCCCATTCTTTTTCCTCCTACCTCTGCTTCTCCTCTACCCTGTTCCTTGCTTCCTCCCTTCTTTCCCTTAAAGGCTCTGATCCAGAGGAGGATAACTGCACTTTGCTGTTAGCCTTCCCCTACCTACCCTAGTCCTGAGGAGAGCAACCCTGTTCACTACCTTAACCTCCTCTATCCTGCCTTCCCCTTCCCTCAAAGGTCCTGGTCCTGAGAAACCTTGAAAAAAAATATAGGGATGTGGTTTTCAAGCATGCTTCATCTAAGCATGTATTTATGTTAATTTGAAGGTTTATGGATCACCACATTCATCATCTGTGTGAGATTCCAGAATGTAATTGATTTCTAATGATAAGTTGATTGGCTGTGTGGCACCAAGAAATTTTTAGTTATCTTAATTTAGTTAAAAACAATTTCTTTATGTTCATTAACTTTATGTAGAGTTTTACTTGGATGTGAAGTTTCTATGTAAAACAATTTGAAAACACATCCAACTGAATTAAGGTCACCAGATTGGTAATTAGTTGGTTTTGATTTCAAAGATTAAATTTAAAAACATGATAATTGTTTGTGATACTGTTTCTGGTAAGCACTTGCATTATCTATGTTGTGAGAGAAGCAATTTCTCTTAGAAAGTCTAAAAGTTGTTAAATTGAGAATTATACTGTGGGAGGAACAGAAAAATGATGAATGAATGAGACATTCTGACCATGTGTTGTAATATTTTGAAGTATTGTAATTTGGGAAATCATAAGCTTACAAGTTTTCTTTGCTTAAAAGGAAGTTTCAGTTAAGATTGTTTTGCTATCATTTATGAACCGTGTAAGATTATTACCTAAGTATTTGGAGTTCCTGTTTTAAATCTAAAACCTAAAATTGTTAATTGAGTACTGTCTGTGAAAGGAGGAGAATGGGTGAAAACTTTAGTTGGATTGGTTCTGCCTGTTCAGACCAGTCCTCCTCTAGGTATGGGAGCTGGCAGGCAGGGGCACCAGTATCAGCCCCCCCACCCCCTGGGGTCCATGTCAATTCTCTTTATTTTGTAAAATCACCAAGGCCCCTGGAAACCTTCTGTATAAGTAAGGTCATCAGCCTTCTATTGCAAATTTCTATGATCAGAGCAGTGATATGAACTCTTTTGTGTTATCTTACTGGGAAATCTAATATTATTTTTCATCTAGAATTGCAACATGTGCAGAAATTTATGCAAACTGCCTAAGACTCACCTTAAGATATTCCCATTGTTTAAAGAGATTCTAAAAGCAGTAGCAGTCCAGGAGAGTGCAGCCAGGGGGAAAATGAAGTCACCTCTTCCTTTCTTCTATCTCAGATTATTACAGAAAAAAGAATACTAGACTTAGAGCGAAAAGACTCCTGGATCTGATTCCTGCTTTCAACACTTACTAGTTGTGTGACTATGGTCAAGTCAGGTAGCCTTTCTTACCTTTTTCCTCATCTGTAAAACATACAATAATATTTGTAGTTCTAAATATCATACAATAGTTGCTAGGTTCCAAAGTAGATAAAGTCATTTGGAAATTAAAAATATATCTTAGCCATTAATATTCCCATGTTTCCAAATCAACCTCATTACTGTCTACCAGAAGTCTAACTTGACATTTACTTCATATGTATAATAGGTATGAATTTTTTTGCCTTCTCTATGTCTGGGAGAGAGAGGAATGGAGATAGAGAGAGAATTTGAAATGGAAATAAAAATTTCAAAACAAATAAATGAATGGATTGAGTAATTCATACTATTCCATATAATGAGGATATACTGGAACTTTCTAAATTTCATATTTATTCATTAATATTAATTTTTTGAGCTCCAAATTCTCTCCCTCTTGCTAGCCACTCCCCTATATTTGAGAAGACAAGAAATATGATACCTATTTTACATGTGAAGTCATTTAAAAAAACATATTTCCATATTAGCCATGTTGGAAAATAAAACACACACACACACACACACACACACACACAAAACAAGAAAAAAAGTTTAAAATGCAACTCTAATTTGCACTAAATCCATTAGTTCTCTTTCTCAGAGTGGATAGCATTTTTCATTGTAAGTCCTTTGGAATTATCTTGGATTACTGTATTCATCAGAGTATGATCTTTCATAGTTAGTTGGTTGCCCAATATTCTGTTGTGCACAATGTTCTCCTGGGTCTGCTTGCATCACTCTGCATTAGTTCATGTAAGTCTTCCCAGGTTTTTCTGAAATCATCCTGCCTGTCATTTCTTATAGTATAATTGTATTCCATAACAATCCTATATCAGACCTTGTTCAGTCATTCCCCAATTAATGGGCATCCACTCAATTTCCAACTCCTTGCTACCACAAAAACAAATATTGTAAATATTTCCATACATATGTACACTTTCTCTCTGATCTCTTTGAGATATAGATCTAGTAGTTGTATTGTTGGATCCAAGGCTATACAGTTTTATAGCCCTTTTGGACATAGTTCGAAATTGTTCTCCAGAATGGTTAGAGCAGTTCAAAACTTCAAGAGTGAATTGGTGGGCTCCTTTCTTCACATCTCCTCCAACCTTTGTCTTTTTTGTCATATTAACCAATCTGATAAATATGAGGCGGTACCTCAGAGTTGTATTAATTTGTATTTCTCTAATTATTAGTGATTCAGAGCATTTTTTTATATGAAGAGACAGCTTTTATTGCTTCTTCTGAAAATTGCCTGTTTATATCCTTTGACCAACTATCAAATGGGAAATGGGTATAATTCTTACAAATTTGTCTTATTTCCCTATATATTTGAGAAATTAGTCCTTTATTAAAGAAACTTGCTCTAAAAACTCCTCTACTTTCTTTCTAATTTTGGCTGCATTCATTTTATTTGGGCAATCCCTTTTAAATTTCATGCAATAAAATTCTCCATTTTACCACCTGTGATCCTCTTTCTTGTTTGGTCATAAATTCTTCCCTTATCCAGAGATCTGATAGGGAATTTTTTTCCCATGCTCTCCTAATTTGCTTTATGATATCGTCCTTTATGTCTTAATCATGTGTCAATTTTGACCTTATCTTGGTGTAGAGTGAAATATTGGTCTCTGCCCCGGGGCCCCTCACTCTGGATAGGATAGAGACAGAAAATTCTTCCCAGAACCCACATTTTCCACCCAGAAGCAGCTATGGCTGTGAGAAGCATTTAATCTATTGCTCCAATTATATGTAATACTAGTTCTTAGTTAAATATAGACACTATCATAATAAAGAAGGCCTAGTTTACTCTTATGTTTTTCCCTAACAACTATAGGTATTGTATCTTCTCAAAAGCTACATAATTGTGTGATTTTCCCTTCTTTTTATTAAAATGGTTTATATCATATAGTTTCCCTAATGTTGAAAGAAACTTTTATTTCTATTACAACCAAACATGGTTGAAAAATAAAATCTTTGTGATATATAGCTATAGTCTCTAGTAAATATAAAAATAGAGAGAGGTAAATTAATAATTAGAAGGCTTAAATTTTTTAAGTGAAATCAAATTATCAGATGTCTAGACATCACATTACCTCCCACTTACCATTTCTCAAAGTGGACTCAACATCCTCTCTGACATGCTGCTCTTTTCCAAACATCCCTTTTCATCACCAATGTGTCATTAATGTTCTTTTACCTTTAATTCTCTTTTCCTATTTAAACATCACTAATCCAAGAATGGCCAGGTCAAACCTGATCAAACCAATTGATCAAATAATTCAAAAAGTATCCAACCTGTTCTGCCTTTTCTGAATTCCTCTGTCAATTATTTCCTTAGATGCTAACTTTGTAATGAGAAGATAATTAAGTCTTACTACTTTTAGCACTACTCACTGTACCCAGAACCACGAAGTCACCTAGTATTTATTCTTTAAATACTGACTAACTGACTAATACAGTTATGGTCTTGGAGCATACACAAAGACCTGGAACTTTCAATGGAGGGGAGAAGCCAGTTGGCTGGCTGAGGCAGGGGCTCACACCTGTTACTCCTACTTGCCCTTTGATGTCTCCACATTTTGTCATTCCAATGTCCCTGCAATGGCTATGCTTTATCTCTTGTATTATTGCAACCCTTCCCAACCTTTAAAGTCTAATTCACTTTCCATCTTTTCCAGGAAGCCTTCTCCCTGATTGCTTCTGTTGGGAACAAACTTTCTCTTCAGAAATCATCTAGCATTTGATTTTGTAATTGAAATGCTTGTATCTCTATTTGCTCTTCATTTGTAATTCCCTTAACTTCTCTAAGAATTGTTATGCTATACTACTTGGTACATAGATGTTTAATAATGATATTGCTTTATTGTTTATGGTGCCTTTTAGTAGGATATAGTTTCCTTCCTTATCTCTTTTAATTAGATGTAATTTTGCTTTTGCATTGTTTGAAATCACAATTGCTACCCCTGCAATTTTTTTTTTTTTACTTCAGCTAAAGCACAATAGATTCTACTCCAGCCTTTTACCTTTACCTTTTACCTTGGTGTATCCCTCTGCTTCAAATGTGTTTCTTTTTAACAATATATTGTAGGATTATGATTTCTAATACATTCTGCTCTTCACTTCCATTTTATGGGAGAATTCATCCCATTCGCATTCACAGCTATGATTACTATCTGTGTCTTTCTTTACATCCTATTTACGCTTTTCTTTCTCCTTTCTCCCTTTTCTTCCTCTCTAGAGTTTTGCTTTTGACCAGCACCTCCCTTAATCTGCCCTCCTTCTTTCAGGCCCCCCCTTCTCCCCTTCTTGCCTTACTACTTGTACCATCTCTTTTATCCCTCCCTCCTTTTCCATTACCCTTTCCCCTCAAACTGCCTATAAGTCAAGTTATATTTCTATACCTAACTATGTAATTCCCTCCTTGAGCCAAATCCAATGGGAGGAAAGTTCAAACAATGCTCATTTCCCTCTTTTCTTTCCCTCTACTATAATATGTCTTTGTACTTCTTTGTGTGATACAATTTACCCTTTTCTGACTCCTGCTTTTCTCTTCTTCCACTGCAATCTTTTTCAATGCTTAATTAGGATTTTTGTTAACTAATATTCTCAAATATTAGTTAGCAGGTCACAGGAACTCAGGAACTCAAGCCCATGATAATCAAGAGAAGACTCTCAGTCTCAGGCCTTAAAGGCCAGTCACATGGATTGAAGCAATTCAAACAAAGAGTTTCCAACAAGATCTCCCTCAATGGCATCACAAACTGGCCTTTGCTAGGCCGTGACCCTTCTAAGCCAACAGCAACTGCTGGAGGATGTCTTAAAAATTCATCAGCAATTTTTCTCTGGCATAACAAGGAGCCATTAGTGGTCAGTTACTCCTTCTGGACATTCAAAGACAAAGGCAATCAAGGAACCATCACCATTCATGCCCTTTCACTGTGAAAAATGCTACAGTAAAAAAAAAAAAAAGGAAATGAAGTTATCTTTAAAAACCTAAGTAAGTGAAGCCAATCTACAGTCCCTGAAGAAGCCTCTTGATTAGAGTGTCTGCAAAGAAGGTGACTGCTAAAGTTTGTTTAGACTGATGGCTTTTGTGCAATTATCTAAATGTCCTCTTTAGACACTAAAGTTCATGCCATGCCTTGACCTCTTTCTAAATCAGCCTCCCTTTCCCCATCAGTAATAATGATGAAAGATTTTCTTTTTTGGATAAAGACTTGAGAGATCAAAATTACATTTCTAACTTCTTTGTGAATTCCTTTCATAAAATAACTCATAGGAGTGGATATGAGGAAGTCAGTGGATCCAAAAAAAGCACAAAGATGAGACCTGAGAAGTGGGCTGCAGCTCTTCTGCTGCTACAGATGTGTGGCTTTGGCTGTGGGTCCTGTGGGAAGATCCTAGTGTGGCCTACAGAGTATAGTCACTGGATGAATATAAAGACCATCCTGGATGAGCTGGCACAGAGGGGCCATGAGGTTACTGTGCTGACAGCTACAGCTTCCATTCTTATTGATCCTTCCAAAGTATCTCTTCTCAATTTTGAGGTTTGTCCTGAGCCACTCACTAAAGGAGATGTTACTTATTTTGAGCAATGGATTAAGGAATATGAGCTGCCAAGACTCTCACCTTGGGAGTACTCTACAAAGATGCAAACTCTATTTTTTAAATAATCAAAGATCATTAAACAGCTTTGTGAGTGTGTTGTTTTGAACAAGAAGCATATGAAGACATGAAGGAAGCCAGATACAATGTTGTAGTTTCAGATGCTTTTGATCCTTATGGTGAGTTCATAGCAGAGATACTTTTAATACCTACTGTTTATGCTCTTGAGTTCATTCTTGGCAACACCTATGAAAAATACTGTGGAGGACTCCCTTCTCCCCCTTCCTACGTGCCTGTGGTCCTGACAGAATTGACTGACAGGATGACATTCTTCGAGAGGGTGAAAAATGTGCTTTTCTTCCTTTCTTTTGACTTTTGGTTTCAGAATTTTGATGTGAAAGATTGGAATCAATTTTATGGTCATGTGTTAGGTAAGACTGGGCATCATGAATGGTTTACATATCAGGAGTATATATCCAGTCCACAATTGTTTGTATACCTAAAGATAAATGTGCTGATGTTTAAAGTTATGAGGAATCTTTGTTTCTTTATTGCTGAAATGAGAAGGAATTTGTCTTTCACCGTATGATTTTGGTAACTAGGAAATATAAGTAACAACACTATTGTTGATACTTTGTGAGTCAAAGTTTGCATATTTAAAGGAGAAAAACAGATTTGTAGAAAGAAGTCATAAAAAACCATTAGTCAGGTGAGGAGACTTTTTTTTTAATTTGATATTGTTTATTCCTATATATGTGGCCTAGACTCAAGGTACACTGGTCAATTTATGATTCAGTGCCTTAGCTTATTGGCATGGAAACTTTGACCATCTTAGGTTTTTATAGACTCAAGCAGTACCTGCAAAATGAATGGGGATAGTGGCATGACCTGTGACGTCACTAGTACAGGAAACTCCAGAAAAGCTCCTCTAGCAATGCCCCTTATCTGGAATTTAAAGAGTTAGAGTCACCTACAACAAAGTGACTTCTAGGCTGAAGCAGCCTGGAATGTGCAGCCACCCCACTGTTCTTTCCAGTGAGATCCTAGTCACCAAACCTTGAGATTTTTTCTCTTCAAAGAATCAACTGAAAAAATATATACACACATCATATGTGTGATATGTATAGCCATATATATGTATATATCATGACTGTGTGTGTATGTGTGATCTGCTTTGTAATATACTTGTTTGAATGTTGTGATTTGCAGGCCATGAAAGTAGGAGAGATTCCTTACTGGGGAGAAGTCATTGGCTTAGTTTTCTCAGCTGAAAGAATAAATCATGATTTTGGAGCAAGAATCACCACAAACAGGAAAAAGAAAACTATTTCTTGTCTGAATAAGTATAGACTTTCAATTTCATAAACTGGGGAGCGGAGCCAAGACGGCAGCATAGGAGCAGTAAGGTACCACATCTCCCACATAGCCACCTCAAATACCCATTAAATATGACTCTAAACAAATTTTAGTGCTCTAAAACTCACAAAAATACACCTTCTGCTGAAGGGAGCTTCGCAGGAAGAGATCACTACAGCTCTGGGAGCTGAAAGCAGCCCAGCCTGAAACTGTGGCAAGGAGGGAGGGAGGGAGGGTATGGGGGGAGCAAATATGGGGGGGGGGAAGCCAGGACAAGCTGCATCTGGAGGTTCAGGAGAGTGGATCAGTGGCAGCTGTGGCAGTTTCCAGAATTATCAAGCCATAAAAAAAAAGGACTAAGTGAAAGGTCAGTGGATCTTGGCTAAAATTGGGGGAGAAAAATGGGTCCTGCCAAACTACCTCCAGGTCAAGGAAGCGGCAGAAGCGGAGGCCCGGCTGCCACCTCCTCATAGCTGCTTCAGAGCTTCTGGCCTGCAGACAGCAGGGGGACCAAGCAATCGCCCATAGGCCAAGTACTCTTGCATTGAGCGGCCTGTATTGGGATCATGGTCTTCGGTGGTGGTCCTGCGGTGTGTTTTCAGTGAGCCAAAGCTGGCGTGGGCTGCAAAAAAATGACAGCCCCCAATAGCTCTGGCAGCTGTAAAAATCCCAGCAATTTGGGCCAGAGCTTTCCCCTCTGGAAGCAGAGTTCCACAGAGCTAAAAATCATTGACTGGCCAACCATGAGCAGGCAAAGGAAGCAAAGTAAGAACAGCAACCAAACTCTAGATTCCTTTCTTGGGGACAAGAAGGATCAAAGCGTGGAATAGGAGGAAGACAACACAGTCAGAACTCCCACACCAAAAGCTTCCAAGAAACATGAAGACTACCTAAAAGCCATAGATCAGCTTAAGAAGAATTTTGAAAACCAAATGAGAGAAGTGGAGGAAAAATTGGGAAGAGAAATAAGAATGATGCAAGAAAATCATGAAAAGAGAGTCAACAACCTGACTGAAGAAACTAACACCTTAAAAAATAGATTAACTCAAATGACG
>JAQQSV010021465.1:0-10779 GCA_028646515.1 Pseudochirops corinnae | reverse complement strand
AAAAAAAAAAGAAATATATCTGTTGAGATACACATGAGACCAAATTCAAGAAAAATTCAACAATAAAACCTTTAGCTTCAGATTTCAATATCAAAGTATGAGTAACAAGGAAGGAGAATTCTAGATAAGAAAGGCAACATTCAAGACTACTCATGACACTAATGCAAGGAGGACAATTTGACCACCTCAGTGTCACTAAGACTCAATGAGATGAAACCCCTGAATGGCTATACCTCTTGTTAGTTTAAAATAGATGAAAAGGAGAATTGAGCATCATCATACATTTAGAAAAGATGCTAATCATGTGAGTAAGTACAAAAGGAATGCACGTTGGAAAACATTTAAATGATGATCAATAGAGACAGAATCAGATGTGATATCCTCAATGGAGTATACTACAGATGATCTAGACAGAAGGGAGAATTAAAGGAGGGACTTTGGAAACAAATTACAAGCATCTCATGAAGGGATGAGATAGTAGAAATGAGGATCTTCAATCATCTGTAAATCTGCCAACAGTTCTTTTGCCATAAGAGGACCAGTAAAAATTTCTTGAGTTGCTGCAGTGATACCTTTATCCTTTAGGAGGAGAGAGAGTTGAAAAGCTCATTGTTTCTCAAAAATTTTGTAAAAGCAATTTCTCTTCTCCATCATTTCTGGCAGATGTGAAACCAAAAGGGTCGAGTAAAGTGTCAGACTGCTTTTTAGGTTTGGAGCAGGAAAAGTATCTGCAATACTGATAAAAATCAGTATTAAAACTTGTGTTTAGCTTTCTTCTCTCTGGAATGGGCTTGGGGAGGAGAAAACTGATGTTACAAAACTACCCTGAACTGCTTTCATTTGCTCCAGTTCTTTGGATGTCACTACTACTATCAAGCCCCTTGGAGAGAGCCTCCTCTCTGCTCCTCAGAATATTTTTCTCACTTTTCCAAGGTCTCTTGCAAGTTTGATCCTAATCCTAAAACTGTATGATACTTCATTGCCTCTGGAGAAGAATGAAAACTCAAAATCCCAGCAGTCTGGAAGAGTAAAGTCCCCTCTTTCCTCTTGCAGAGCGTCTTAAAAATAAGAATGGGGATTGCCATTCTGATTCTATTTAGCAAGGAGTTTCTGGTTTCTGAAATAAGGATAATGGAGATGTTAGGAAGGGGTAAACATTTCATATCATAATTTATGACAGAAGAGAAGAGGAAAAGTGGTTATGTAATTTTTGGAAATGAAAGTCCAAAGATTTCAGAGCTAGTATAGGTAGAAAACCATAGACTAAATGCTACAGAGGAAAGGCTAGGGGTAAAAAATTGAAATTACCAATATTGAAGATATTCAGAAGAAAAATTTTCAAAAGGTACAGAAAGAGGCAAAGATAGTCTAAAAATGTGAGTTTACAAACTTAGATTTTTTTAAAAGTTAGCAAAATGGATGAAAATGAGGATAAATGAAAATGAATACAAAAGTATATCAAAGTTCTATTTGTATCAGGTGCAAAAAAGCTCAGAATGAGCTGAAATCTGGTAGAGAATGCTAACAACAACAGTGTTTTTCTTGATTTTTTAAAGTTATAATTGAGAAAAGGGTTAAAAGAATGGGTAAAATATCTGTTTTGGAAAGATGGTTTGGTAATAATATTTGATCAAATAGATGGTTTGGTAATAATAGATGATCAAATAGGAGATAGAAGTGCTCGACTCTTATTTTGCTTCTATCTTCTATCTTCTCTGCTAAAGAAAATGACTGTGGGACCAGGAAGTATCAAAACAAAACTATTATTAAGATTTGAAACTCTAGATACATCATACCTCAAAATACTTTCCATTGTAGTGAAAAAATTGGTTAATGAGACTTCTGACATATTGTCAATGTTTTTTTAATAAGATTTTGGAAAGCTATGGAAGTTCCACAAGGGTGTAGGAAATCAAGTGTCCCAACCCTCCAGTTCTCCAAGGAGAATAATAGAATCTGAAGTCTATATGTTTTAAGCTTCATCTCAATTCCTGGGAAAAAAATCTAGAAAGTATTAATAAAGTACTATTTAATAAAACTCTACTTAAGAAGTGGTAGATTCTCTTGCCCTACAAGGAAGTAAGGGAGGTAAATTGGGGCGGGGGGAATATAAGAAAGGGAAAATTGGGGGAAGGGTATTCAGTATGCTTGCCATCTTGGGGTGGGGGTAGGGTAGAGATGGGAAGAAAATCTGTAACTCAAAGTCATTGGGAAATAAATGTTGAAAACTAAAAATAAATTTTAAAAAAGAAGTAGTAGACTTACAAAGACACAGCATGGCATCATTGAGAATAGTAGGTCATAAAAGACTAACTTAAAAAAAATTACTAGATTAGCAAAGTATCAATGTAATGGTTCAATTACGATTTCCTTATATATCAAGGAAATGATTTGATAGACTTTCTTAATCTTTCAGATTTCACAGGATAGAAAAAAAAAGAGAGTAGTGATGAATGGTTCATTATCAACTTGTAAAGAGGTCTTTAATGGAGTACCCCAGGGATCTCTGCATGAGTCAATTCTATTTAACATCTGGAACACTGTCTTGGATGAAGACACATATGGGATGCTTCTCACATATGCGTTGAACATAAAGTAAATCTGGGATCATTTCCATTTTAGATGGCAGAGGCAGGATCCAAAAATATCCAGAAAGATGAGATCACTGGACTAAATCAAATATGATGAAATTTAATATGGATACATGTAGAATAATACACTTGGGTTCAAAAAAAAACTTCACATGAATTAGATTGGGGAAATATGACTAGACAGTAAAATGTGTTGGGTCTTAGTGAATTGTAAGAATAATATAATTCTGCTGAGATGAATTTTATGCACACAAACTAATGTCTTATTAGGTTGAACTAAGAGAAACAAACTGTTCAAAATGACAGAAGTGAGAGTTCCACTGTGCACTGACCTGGTCAGACTTCATCTGGAGTTTTGTGTTCAGTTCTGTATGCCACATGTCAGGAAGGATATTGATAAGTTGGAGAGTGTCCAGAGGTGGGTGACCAGGATAGTAATGAGTCTCAAAATCTTGACATATAAAGATTGAGGATGAATGAACTGGGAATGCTGAGCCTGAAGAAAAAATATCTTAGAGGAGATATAATAGCTATTTCCAAGTAACTGAAGGGCTACAACATAGGAAAAAGAATTGAGTTGTTGTGCTTGTTCCCAGAAAGAAGAATTCATAGCAATGAATGGATATTGTGAGAGGTAGATTTTAGCTCTATGTAAGAGAACATGTTTTAAGAATTAGAGCCACCTTAAAGTAAAATGAGTTGACTTAGGAAGTAGTAGGTTTCCTTTCAGTAAGGTCTTAAAGCAAAAGCTAAATTGCCACTTATCATACATGTGGTTGAGCGGAAGTGATGAGTGGATGGCTTCTTATGTTCGTTCGAACTTTGACATTCTGTGATATTCTGCTGAAGCATCAAATTCTAATTTTGAATAGCTCTCATTGTTAGAATATTTCCCTTATATCAATTCTGAATCTGATTATCTGAAATATTTACCTATTACTCCTACAATCATTCCTTTGGTCATCCATGAATACTATGTTTATGTATATTTCCAGATGTACTGTTTATGACACCGGACTGCTGGCAAGAAATGTTTCCATATTTTCATATTGTACCTAAAATAGGAAAATGAATTTTATTACTCATCTTAGGAGCTTAGGAAGGAAGAAGAACTGAGCTGGGGGAATTTGCTGGGAGAATCAACAGGATGTAAAAATAGAGTAATTGGAGGAAGAAAAGATCTTTTTAGTATTGAGTTCAATAACTAGATCTATTCCATTATTCTAACAGAATATCCTTTAATAGAAAAATGTATTCAGGCATAATATTCCAGAGAAAACAAAATGTAATGATCTATCCAAAGCAGGTGGAGAAATTGAGTCAATGTCACACTATATGCTAGCGCCTGTAGGCTTACCCACAGAGAGGTGATCCTTTACTTGGACACTATTATGACAATCTCTGTGCCGTAAAAGGTTGAAAAATAGCATGAAATTAGGAGGAAAAAGTAGAGAAGCCAGGTCCTTCAGGACTTTTCTAGGTACATCTAGCTTCTTACCATCCAGAAATATAAGGTTTTCTATTCCTAGATTGAATGAATGTAAAAGTTGTTTATATTGTTTATTTGGAGGCATATTTCAGGCAATGACCAAATTATTCTCTCAATCATACATTAATTCATTCATTCACATTTTTTAAAGTTTGTGTATTTATTAAGTGCCTGTTACTATTAATGAAATACAATTTAGTGCAATATGTTTAAAATTACATATTGTGTGTGAAACATTGTGTTCAAAAATGGGGATGCTAAAATCAACACATTCTCTATTGTCAAAGAACTTGCATTCTTTTGGGGAACTCCGACATACACAAATAAGTATAATTTGAGGTAGATTATAGTACAAAGGAGAGATCTAATGTATGTTTAATGATGTTTCAGGTGAGAAGGATGGCTTTAACTCCAAGAGAATTAAATGTGGCTTCAGGAAGGAAGTGGAACCTAAACTAAGCTTTAAAGGAAAAAAAATAATGTCACCAGATATCGAAACAAGGAGTGATTTTGGTGCCTTTTTCCCCCTTTTCTTTGTAGCTACTTCACTTAGTGCAGACCATGACACATGATGGGAACTCTATTAATGATTTTTAACTGACTGACTGAATTGTAGTTTAGGTGTGGCAGATGGATAGACAGAGGAAGGGAGTATAGGTTAATATTGGAGAATAACTGGTAGTTACATTTCTGGAACATAACATTTATGAAGAGGACCTGTGATAAGGCTATAATGGTAGGTAAGATCCTCATTTTCTCTTGCATTTCATCAACACATTCCTATTGTGTTCTCAAGACTATCCTAGGCAATGTGTAAGGTATAAATAATTATGATTTTCACACTCTGCACCCAAAAAGAGGAGTTTGGCAGATCAGATTTCTTCAACCACTCAGGGACATAGTGTGGTCCCTTGGAGATCAGCTTTGTCCTCTCTGCTTATTTGCAGCTCCTGACACAGACAAATATTCCATGACTTTATGAATCTATGAGGGCCCTTTTCTCTGATGGAGGCTTTTGGCCAACTGGAGAAGAGTTTGTAGTCTCTACTTCAAAATGAAGTAGTTGAACTAAATGACTGCATTGATTCTCTTCTGGATACAAATCTTAGGATTCTATAATACTCAAGTTATCACTATTTTAAAGATAGAGCAACTGAGGTCATGTTTATATAGCAGAACTAAGACTTGAGAATAGCTCTTAGAGGTCAGAGACTGTTTTTATTTTTGTCTTAGTGTCCAGGGTTTGCCACATGGTAAACTGCTAATACATCTTTGATGAATTATATTGGATTGAATTAGAGTGGATAGAGTACCAATTGCTATAATGCATTTTTATAGAGCACACAACAAGTACAAAACTATTACAAGAGACTTTTATTGGGTTTTAGTGCCATAAATAATATTTGAAGGTACTCTAGCTGTTCAGAGAAGAGAGAGAATATAACTCAGTAGATGGATCAGGGGAGGCCTCCTAGATGTGGGGTCAGAAGTTCTGGGTTCAAATTTTGGCTCTGTCATTTACTACTTGTCTGACCATAGAAAAATGACTTAATCTCCCTGGCCTCAAGTTTCCTCCTCTGTAAGATGAGAGATTTAGGCTTGATGGCCCCTAAGATCCCTTTCAACTCTAAAGCTATGATCTTATAATATCAATAGGTGGAGAAGGGGGGGAGAGCATTTCAGGTAGAGGAAACCATTTATGCAAAGTCACTAGTAATATCTGCCAGCAATACAGTAGACTTTTTCTGAAGATTAATGAGCTTACTCATTTCTAAAATATCTTGACAGATCAAACTTAATAAAATCTATCTTAGAAAAGCTGAATGTAGAAAGGTAAAACAACCATTGAACTTCCTTCCAGAGGCAGCTGTACTTTTGCCAAGAGATGTGACTATATTCATTGGACTTGCTCAATGCATTTCAGAACCATGGATCAAAAAGGACAGTGTGAATCTAAGTCATTTAGATTAGTCATTAGTCATTTCAAGGGATTCATCTGGAACACATTGTATTTTTCCATAGAAACTCAAACTCAAAGGCACAGGTGTCTACATATATTTACACATATAGCCATTGATAATGCCTGAAAAGATCTTGGTCAGGACCACGGTCAGGAGTAGAAGGGAATAGAGCATGTGGCCACCTCACAGTGTGCAAAGTGGCATGAATTTTAGAGACTTCCAGTATGATAAAGGCTTTGTTGATTTTTATCCAATTTGCATATTTGACCCTTTCCATAGATCTTCCTTTTCAATGGAACTTAGAGCCCAATGACCCTGGAAGGCCCATCTGTAGGCAGAGCAGCTGTTGTTTGTGATTTTGTTATAAATGCCCATAACAATAATCTTCAGACTTAAATCAGATGTCATCTAAGGTCAACCAAACTTGGTTTCAGACCAGTGGATGAATTGATACTTATTTAGAGCCATGAATACCCTTTATAACTTTATAATTATTTTTCCTAAAAGACTAGCAAGAAATTTAGCCATAAATCCTAAAATTTCCCTTGAAATTGGCCCTTTCCATATCCAGCTTCTTCAATGATGCTTGTCATTGTTTTACTCCTCAGATCTTGTTACAAGCTGTGCCTTTGTGGATCTTTGTGGAAAGAACCTGAGGATCCAGGAATAACATATTTTCCTCAAGCAGAATAAAAGTAAAGTTTCATTTAAATCTTTTCACTTTCTGTCCATATGTTAGCAGTGTTGCAAATCCAGAGTCCTACTTTTTGCCCAACCCATTCCTAGTTCCTCCCACAGATCAGAAGTTTTCAGTCTCTCTTAGAACTATGCTCATCAGACTTTTCTTATTCCATCATTCCTGAGTATGTTAGAGGACCTTTCAATGTTAGCTGGATTAGAACCACGAGTTCAATTTTCCCACAAATGAATTATGCATGAAGTCAATCATTCAATCAACAAACCGTTATTAAGCACTTCTTTTATGTAGGTACTCTGCAAAGCTCTGGTGATACAAAAGCAAAACCTAAACAGACCTTTTCAAGGAGCTTACATTGTAAATGTGAGGAGGGAGAGAAAGTGTGTGTGTGTGTGTGTGTGTGTGTGTGTGTGTGTGTGTGTGTATGTAGGTATGTATGTATGTATGTGTATATATATGTGTGCATATATATGTGTGTGTGTATATATATATGCTATATATAGCATATATATGTGTATATATATAGCATATGCAGACAGCTTTGGAAAAGAAGGCTGTAGCCATCAGGAGAATGGGGAAATATGTCACAAAGAAGGAGATATTTGAACTGAGTTTTAAAAGTAATCAGAGATTTCAAGAAATAAAGGTGAGGAGTTAAGATTGATACCTAGGTTGTGAGCCTTAGTGATTGTAAGAATGATGTTGTCTTCAATTGTAATAGGGAAGGTGGGGAGAGAGGAGGATTTAGAGAAAGATGCTGATTTCAGTTTTGGACATACTGAATTTGAGGGATCCAATAGGCAGTTGGAAATAACACTGGAGGTCTGGAGATACTGGCAAATAGAACTGAGAATTATTTACATAGACACACACGCACACATACCTATATAGCTATGTATGCATATGTAATAGCTAGTGCAGATGGTTGCATCAAATGATTTTTTTTTTTTTAAGATAGAGGAGCTATGGGTATGTTTGTGGTCAGCAGGGAAGCAGCAAGTAAATAGGGAGAAGTGAGGTGATAGAAGAATGATTAGATGAGAATTTTGAACTAAAGAAGAAGAAAGAAGAATTATGAAAAAAAGATTTGGAGCATTTGGGGAGTTGGGAAGGGAGTATGTTAATTTGAGGAAGGGAAATTTAGGAAAAGTAGAGAAATTAGAGGAGGAGAAGGAGAAGTAGCAAGACCTGAGCTGAGGCAGCCCAAGAGAAAATTAGGGGAAAGGAGAAGAAACAGAAACATAAGAGTCTGAGGGGAAGAGGAAAAGAATACTTGAGGAGTAGGGGAAAGAATAGGACTCTTGGAGGAGGAAGAAGAAGGCAGTAAGACAAGGTAAATATGACTAGTCGGTAAGATAAGGTAAGACAAATTGATGAGACAAGGAAAGAGGTCAGTAAGAAAAGTTTGTTAGAAAAGTTAGGTATGACTATCAAGGTGTCAATGTATTAACGAAGAGAAAGGGCATTAATGGATTGCATAAAGTGACCACCCCAGAATTAAAGTCCTTAGTAAGGGGGGGGGGGGAGCTATTTGCAAGGATGACAGACGCCTGGCAATCTTATTTCCACCAATCAGTGAGAGCAGAGTAATTTCTGTGAGCTGCATGATGCATTGTGTCCTGCACATAGCATGCAGTATTTGCATTTTGGCCATGGTCAAATAAATGCCTGTAATCTATTCTCAAATTGGAAGCTGACCCCGTCCCGAAAAGAGAAGGTAAAGCAGCTTCAGGAACACTTCGATGTTTTCCAATTTATCAGGAAAAGTTGGGCATTTTTTTAAAAGGGAGGAAGAAAGCAAAAGGATTCCATATTAAAAATAAGGAAAAGGATTTGAAAAGGCATAGGGAATGTTGACCTAAATCACGTTTGAAGGGAAGAATGATGTGACATAGAGGAACATCATAAAAATGACTTATAACCTTTATAGCTAAGTACCAGATAGGAAACTCTTCTGGTAAACGATGTTGAAACCTTTGATGAATAAGCCAATGCACATAATTAGTTATGATCTTTGAAATTGTTTCCCTCCAACATAATTTTTGCTGCATACCTGCTTATATCCAGGTGCTTTTCCCTTATCTTATGAAGTGCTCTTGACATTTAGTTCCAAACATGATAATTCCATTATCATCAGTGAGGAAAAATTAATGCCAATAATTATACCCCCAAATCTGTTCCATTTCACATTGGGTTGTTGTCCTTCCTGTTTCATCAACATCAACAACAACAAAAAAGTATTTGAATGACCTGGCTTAGCTGAATCTTCCATTAAGTTGCCTGAAAGGTTTTTTTTTCTCTACCACTTATTTAAACTTTTAAAAGTGATATCATTTGTCATCTTGTTTCAATTCTCTCTGTAATGTTTTGCATATAAATTTGTATCTAAACTGGTATTACACATGATGGTCATGCCTTTCCTGTTGAGAAGGATTTACCTGAGTCTATCTTGATTTATTCTGGGCTCCTCATTGTGTCAACTCTCACATTAACATTATGTAAGAAATGTTCATAATGTAAAGGTATTTCTCTTCCTCAAATCTAGGAGATAAGTTCAACCTCTTAAAGAAGAAAATTGTAATTAAGGGACATCAAGATATTATTAGCTGATTTACTTTGACACAGAACCCAAACAGATATCTGAATAATTGCCCTCCTGTAGCACTACTATATCTTGATGCCATTTTTGAGACTTTTCATTCATTTGTTCCTTTTGTTCAAATTGTCTGTAGTATGCTCTGATGACAATATCACTTCTATTTTTTCCTCCATTGCTCTTTACCCAATGCTTTCACCATGCTTCTTATACTGCTCCATTTTGTTTCCTATACTTTGCATAATTACATCTTAATCTAAAATGTAACTCTGCCCCTTACACTCTCCCAACAAGCACACACACACACACACACACACACACACACACACACACACACACATATACACACACTCTCTCACATAGATTTTTTTTTTACCTGTACTATTTCTTTTGCTTAAGTTACAACCTTGTAGATCCTAATTTCATTCTTTTCTACTAGTTCTTATGGATACTTATGAGACATGGTCCTGGTGTAAGGATATCTAATTCATCTTTCTTGTTACTCATAGCTTGTGGATTTGTGTATAGACATCTGAGGTTTGTATTCCTTACATCCTTTCTCGATTTAGTATCCTATGACCTTTTAGGTATCTAGTAGAGGAAGATTCCTCAAGTGGGAATTCCTTATGCCAGTGAAATCACGGGTCCTGTCTTCTATTTCTTTTCTCTGTTATTATTCTTTCTAGACTGTAGTGAGTCTCTGTAATATCTAGGTTGATGGTAAACCATTTTCTCTATTCCCCTTTGTTTTGACTTTGAAGTCCTTCTGATCAGATGTGTAAGATTTAGGGAAATTTATTCTTAGCAGACCTAGTTCAATATATTCCTGAACCTGGCTGGAGGCCTGTCTGTCTTATATTTTAAGGGACCATCAAGAAATTGAAAACCTATTTTCTTCTTAAGTACCTGTTGTTCACTCCATAAATCCATGCATGCTTATGTTCAAACAGCATCAGGGATAAAGACAGCAGCTGTCTCTCTAAGATCATCATTTCCCTTGGAATTCTAGACCTTTTGCTATTGCAAATGAATGTTGTTATTGTTTTGTCAACTTCTAAAAAGCATTCCTTTGGTAATTTTATCTATGGAGCAGCTATGTGATACAGTGAATAGGGTTCTGGGCCTGGAGTCAAGAAGTTTCGTTTTCCTGTGTTCAAATCTGATTTCAGACACTTACTAGCTGTGTGACTCTGGGCAAGTCCCTTAAACTTGGTTATCTCAGTTTGCTCACCGTAAATGAGCTAGAGAAGGAAATGTCAAACCCCTCCAATATCTTTATCCAGAAAACTTTAAATGGGTCATTGTATCAGCAAGCCCCCTAGCATACCTAGGGCAGCTACTAGCACAGGTTCTTAGATCTGCTTTTCTAAAGGAAAGCAACTCAAAATGGGTTAACAATCTTACTTTAATCAAACATATTATTTACCTAGTTCAGGGTGAAAAGT